>VMDO01031935.1:0-19537 GCA_007922755.1 Pedetes capensis
CTATTGTCAGTGCTTCTCTGCTGTTCATAGGGTTTTCAATGGCAGATCAATTTTTGGGAGGGGGTTGCCAGGTCCTTCTCCCAAGCCTACAGCTTCTGGTGTTCCCAGGCGGTCTCCCATCCAGGTACTAACCAGGCCCGACCCTGCTTAGCTTCCGAGATCTGACGGGATCGGATGCCACAGGGCTACAGCTGCAGGCTAGTGCACTGGGAGGGTGATGTTAAAACTTATTACACTTGATAAAGAGTCTTCATTGAATATCATACCTCAGTTTACACATATTAGTACTCCTTTGGTGCCTGACCTCATAGAATGAAATGAGAATTTTGTTGAGAAAACAGGATTATTTCACTGGCTGCTTCTTCCTTTATGGGAAAAAAGTATTCAAAGAACAAATAGCTTAGAGAAATCTTTCTGATATCCTGCATGATTATCTTAGCAAGAAAACTGAACACAGGAAGAAGATACACAACTTAAGGGTAAAATAAATCTTGCATGGTTAAAAAGCAAATGCTGCTTATCTGGATTTATTGCACTTCATTCTTTATTAATTGTCCTTCAAAACTCCTTGATTATTTGATTCATGGAATGAAATGTCTGTATCTTAAAATCAGGTATTATGGTGAATGCCTAGAATCCCAGCCACTCCGAAGGCTGAGGGTGGATCAGGAGTTTGAAGCCAGAGGCAGCCTGCACAATTTAGCAAGACTCTGTCTCAAAATAAAAATAAAAATAAAAAAAGAGGTTGGGGGTGCAGCTTAATGATGGGGTGCACCCTGGGTTCAATTTCCCCAGTACTGGAAAAAAGAAAGGCTGTATCTTAGAGTAAACGAGACAAGAGCTATAGGAAGATAATTCCTCTTGCAGTGATGCAGTTACTTCCACCAAGACCAGAGAAGAGTCTGGCCTTAATGAGGTTGATCATTTGGATCATCAGTTGGTGATCATTGGTTCCTACATAAAGCCTAACAGAACAGGAATTTTGCTGAGTCATTTAACTATAGAATCTGTGAGTTTTGCTTCCCCAAAGCAAAGAATCTATAATTTTGTGACTCATAAATTCCTTCCCGTCCAGGTATTAAAACATAAATGGGCCAGGGTAATTTGAAATGAAAACAATATAGATTGCTTTAATGTTATTGTTAAATTACTTTTAGAGTGTTTACCTTCAAAAACACCATGAGGTCTTACAGGCTGTATGAATTACATAAGGTTCTCAGAGACCTGTCTCAAGAAACAGGTTCATGAGGAAGTTACCATTGAGCCTCATGTGTTCATGACTGTATTTCTATGACTGTTTCTGCCAGTGAGAGAAAGGACAGAGAGAGGAGGAGTGGGGAGGATGGAGGACATTAACAAGAAAGTTATCTTAAAAATAGATATACATGAGTAAATGCTTTCCCAGTTAGAATCCAACACACTGGATAACCTAGAAAAAAAGTGAATAAATTCCTACAAACATATGACCTACCAAGACTGAATCAAAAATAGAAAGTCCAAAAAAAACCTGTAATCAGTAATCAGTAATCCAAAGTCTCTTAAATAAAAAAGCCAAAGATAAGAAGGTGTCACTGGAGAATTTTACCAAACATTTCAAGAAGAATTGTATCAATAGTTCTCTAAGCATAAGGGGCTGGGATTTAGCTCAGTTGGTAGAGCACTGCGCTGCAGTCTCTGAGGTCCTGAGTTCAATTCCCAGCACCACAAAAATGGGAGCAGGGCCTGGCAATCCACTCCCAAGGCAATCCTGAAACAGTCAGCCATTGAAAACCCTATGAGGGTCACTACGAGTCGGATACAGTCTCAACCGCACCTAACAACAACAACTAAGCATATATACACACATAAGACATGCAAGCAAAAGGGCAACCACTGACATTGGTGGGAAGAAGTGGATCAGTTGTGGGGAGGGATATCTTGAGAGTACAAAGGAGGAGGCAAAAATGGCCAATGTACAATGAAATGCATGGATGGACATGTCATAAGGAAACCCATTAAGCTGCGTGCCAATTTAAAAGTTACTAATATAAAAAGGGAAAAACCAAAAGACAATGCTAGCCATATACAGTTAAAATGTTCTAGAGGCCATGCTTTTTAAAGTTAAAAAAACAATATAAAACATTTTACTATTTTATTTCCTTGTTAGTTGTTGTTGTTAGGTGCCGTCGAGTCGGTATCCGACTCATAGCGACCCTCATAGGGTTTTCAATGGTTGACTGTTTCGGGATTGCCTTGGGAGTGGATTGCCAGGTCCTTCTCCCATTTTTGCAGTGCTGGGAATGGAACTCGGGACTTCAGAGACTGCAGTGCAGCGCTCTACCGGCTGAGCTAAATCCCAGCCCTTTTATTTCCTTAGCATATGGCAAACATTACCTTAAAATAATCAATCCTTCTCAAATTATCGAAAACAAATGAAGAAGAGAGAACACTTCCAAACTCATTTTATAAGGTTAACATTTTGCTGATACCAAAGCCAGACAAACATATTACAAGAAAACTACAGACAGCATCTGCTTTTTAACCATGCAAGATAATGAAGATAAATGTAAAAACCCTCAACCAAGTATGAGCAAAACAAATCAACCACATATTAAAAGGAATATTCAACATGACCTAGTGGAATTTATCACCGGAATGAAAGGTTGGGTCAAAAACAAAATGAATCAATGGGATATACCACATTCACAGAACAAAAGATAAAACTGCATGATTCCCTCAAAAAGCACTTCACAATGTTCAATACCCTTTTATGACAAAAATACTCAACAAAGTCAGAATAGAAAGAAATTACCTCATCATAAGAAAGGCCACAAATCAAAAACCACAGTTATTATTCTCAAAGGGGAAAAAAAACTGAAAAAAAAAATTCCCTCAAAGGACAGGTGCAATGCAAGAATGCCCACTTTTGCCACTTCGATTCAAGATAGCACTGGAAGTCCTAGTTAGAGAAATTAGATAAGAAAAACAAATAAAAGCCATCAAATCAGAAAAGAAGACAATCCAATGCACAATAATATCAAAAGAGATAAAACTAGGAATAAATTTAACCAAGTAGGTGAAAGACTCATACATTAACAATAAATGCTGCTAAAAGAAATTAAAGAGGACAAAAATAAATAAAAACATATTCCCATATGCAGAGACTTGAATACTTAATATTGTTGAAATATCCAAACTACTCAAATTAATCTATCAATTCCATGCAATCTCTACCACAATCTCAAGTGTGATTTTTTTGCAGAAATTAAAAAAAAAATTGAGATTCACATAAAGCTGCAAAGGACCCAAATAGCCAACAATGTTAAGTAAGAAGACCAAACTCAGAAGCCACATGCTTCCTCACTTCAAATATATTACAAATATATAGTATTCTAAACAATATGATACTAACATAAAGACAGACATAAAAACCAATAGAAAAGAATAAGGAGTCCAGAAATAAATCCAGGAATATAGGGTGAAGAATTTTCAAGAAGGGTGTCAGAGCTACACAATGTGGAAAAGGCAATCTCTTCAACAAATTGTGGTGGAAAAACTGGATATTCATATGCAAAAAAAAAATTACATACTCATCTTATACCATACAAAAAAATCAAGTCAAAATGGACCAAAGACTTAAAACTAAGACTTGAAACAATAAAACTCATAGCATAAAACAGCAATGATCTTTTGGATCAAACATAAAAATGTAGGAAATAAAAGCCAAAACAGACACATAGGCCTATATCACACTGAACAGCTTCTATGTAGCATAGGAAACAGTAATGAAAAGGCAGTCTATGGACTGAAATAAAATATTTGCAAACCACATACTTGATAAATGGTTAATATTCAAAATATACAAGGAATTCCAGGGACTCAATTGCAAAAAAAAAATAATAACCTGAATAAGGAATGGACAAAGAACTTGAATAGATGATTTATACAAGGCTAACAGATATATAAAGAGATGTTCAACATCAGGGACATGAAAATAAAGACAATGAAATATCACCTCATATCTGTTAGAATGACCATTACAAGTAAATAAGCAAACAGAAAATGTTGCCAGGAATGTGAAGAAATCGAAACACTTATACACTTCCAGGCATTTTTCCAAAAAAAAATTTACAACAGGACTTTGAAGAAATATTTGCTCTCCTGTGTTCATTTTAACATTATTCACGTTAGGCCAGGGGTGAAACCAACTAAGTGTCCATTGATAAATGGATAAAGAAAATGTGATATATACATAACATGGAATATTATTCAGTCTTACAGAAGAGGTGAATCCTATTACGTGCTACAAAATGAATGAAACTTGAAGACTTCATGCTAAGTAAAATAAGACTGTCACTAAAAAAGTAAGACAAATATTGCATTATTGCACTTACAAGTTATCTAAAATAGTCAAACTCATAAAGATTGAGAATATAACAGTAGTTTTCAGGAGCTGTATGGCGGGAGAAGGGCTGGGGTTCAGCTCAGTTGTTAGTGTGCCACTCTGCGCTCTGAGATCCTGCATTAAATCCCCAGTACTGCAAAAATGGAAGAAGGATCTGGCAACCCACTCCTGAAACAATCCCAAAACAATCTGCCATCGAAAACCCTATGAACAGCAGAGAAGCACTGACATAGTGCCAGACATGGCACAGTGTCAGGGATTATTTTTTTTTCTGTTGTACATTAGGTCCATATGAGTTGGACCCAATTTGACAGCACCCAACAACAAAAGCGGGAGTTGCTGTTTAATGGGTAGAGTGATTTAATCACATAAGATAAAAAAGTGCTAGGAACCTTCTCTACAACAATGCACTTATTAACTATAAAGTCCTGCACACTTAAAATTTTTTATGAGGATAGGGTGTATGTTATGTGCTTTTATAACCACAACAAAAAAAGAATAAAAGGAAGCTTAGAGACTTTAAGGGCAGTGATTGTTTCCTTGAATGATCTTCCTGGTCATTCTAGCATTAAGAACAAAAATCCCTGTTGCTCATTCAACCATAGAATAATTATTATAGTCCCTGACCTCATCAGTAGTTGCCAGTTGACACTGAACTGCACAGGATTGGTGACGATCCCTGAGTTTGACGTTTCAATTATAGGAACCTGAATTTGCCCCTGAATTCACCAGACCACTCTGCTCACTTGTTAACACGCGCTTTTCACCTACATATTTGTGCATAGGTTATTCTGTACTTAAATTTAATTGTAGGCTCCCCTTTAAAGAAGCAGAACAGAATCATAAACATTGAAATATTTTGATCAGCAAACATTGATTAGCATCCATTCTCTTTGCTTCGTACATCTGTAACAGATGGTGTTTAGTGTTCTTTTAGTCCTGGGAATGGGAAGAAAAGAGCCATTGGGTTGTCCACAGAACTGCACTTGCTCACCCTGATGTCTCTCCTGCTTGGATCCCTAATGAACTCATTATTCTTTCTATTTAGGTTAGTGCAGAATTATCTTCCAATAGTGTCTATCTTTTGTCTCTTCCCCCATTACATTATCTCATGGTTACTTTATTTCTTGCACTATTTCCTGCACAGGTCTGGTGTTTCCCATAATCTTACTGCTTGATTGACTCCAATTAATTGACTTCTCATTACTGATTTGTAGGTCAGTGCAGGGTGTTTTTTGACCGGGTGAAGGACAACTTTGATCCCAAGTGCTCAGTACTCTTGCTAAGGACCTGTTCTAAGACCAGAGACACATTTTATAGATTTAAATTTTTGAACAGAGAACATATTCACAAAGCTCCAAAATAAAAAAAAGAGTTTTAAAAAAAGGTTTATGGTACAAATTTTCTTTCTTTCCATCTATCCTACACTCTCCCCTCCATCAAAGTGACCTGGATATTAATGAACTAGATGCTTACAAAGTAGAACATCTAAGATGCTTACAAATTAGAACATTATTCTGTTTTTAGTCATAAGCAAGGAGAAGCTTGGGGTGGTTTATGTCTCCAGTTCCCAGGTGCTGCCTTCCAGTCAGAGATCAGAACAACCTAAAGTGCCTACTTCTCTCAAGTCAATTAATGAGCCACCAAAACAGCCAAATAAATTGATATTTAGCATCATAATGTCTAGAACTGTTTTATGAATTATGGAGAACATTGTAATAAACAACTTTCAAAGTTATTAATCCTAAAAGACATAAGTGGAAAGTCATCATGCACATAAAACTTGTCAATAAAGCAGTATTTTCTAATTAAGGAGGTGTGATATTTCCATATATACATGAGCCTCTACCAACACAGTTATTTAGATCTTGGCAGAATTTTAGGTGTCATCAACATTAATGCATTCATGTAACTAATGAGAAAACTGAAGTACAGAGAAACAGGAAAATTTAAAATTGAGACCATGGAGTCTGGGTTCAGCCTGACTTTATTTAAATCCCTCTACCATTATGCAGCTATGTGAAACTGGACAAACAACCCAACCTCTAATGAGATTAATTCTTCTCATCTGTAAAAGGAGAGGAAGAATATATCTTTAAGAAGGCTGAATGGATTATTAAATGAGATCATATGGATAAGTGGTGAAGAAGGATATTAAACACAGAATAAGCACTATAGAAGTACAAGCTATTATCATTATAAGTTGTGAAGATGAAACAGCTAGATGGAATAGAGTTATGTGCTGATGAAATGATGCATTGAGATATCCATTGCAAAGCATAAGAGGAAAATAAAATCTTAATAAGGTAACATGAATATTGCACAGGTGGAAAAAAATAGAATCTTAAACCAGGCACAGTGATGCACACCTGTAATCCCAGCAGCTCTGGAGGCAGAGGCAGGAGGATCCCAAGCTCAAGACCAGAGGCAGTCTGTGTAACTTAGTGAGACTCTGTCTCAAAAAAGTAAAAAAATAGGCTGAGGTTCAACCCCCAGTACCGCAAAAAATAAATAAATAAATAATAAAAAATAATAGAATCTAAGAAGGCTGGAGTGGATGAAGCAAACTTCATTCAAAAGATGCTTGCATTAGCTCATAAACAAGAAAATAGAAAATCAAGAATAATAAAGCAGTCTTTCAAAAGCATCACTGAACCAGGAGACAGGTCTTAATAGACTCCAAAATCACTCCATTCTGGAAATGCTTTCTTTTGTTTTGTTCCTAACATTTTCTGAAAGAAAATACAAAGGAAAGGAAACATACTTATAGGTAGAAGCTAAATATTTGGATAGGAAAACACTTTAAACACTAACTTACTTTCAATCAGGTTTGAATAAATTCTGGTCTTTGTTTTACTTAAGTGACAGTATAGTACATTGATTTAAGAGCATTGGCAAAAGAAGAAAATAAAAAGAATGAACAATTGTTCATTGTTTCATATGTGAGTACTGACATGACTTAGAAACGCAAAAAAATGAGTTTCAGTAAAAATGTGGTCTGTATTTTCAAATAAATATAATTTTTCCTTTAAATTTTGCCACGAGACACTTCGCTCTATACTTAAAATTACTATATATGGTATGTTTCAAAGTAATAATTCATTGAAGAGAAAATGGATAGTAAAGCTCACAAGCACCATTGTTTCACCTTTTCCAGATGAGCTGTATTGAAGGGATTGAAAAAAAATAGGGAAAGTGAAATACATATATCCCTGCCGGAAATGCACAAATATACCCTGCTCTTGAAAAGTTTCCATATATATATAAGATGAGTCACCCACAATATGCAGTTAACCTATAGATGTTTTAATGTCCAGGCAGCCAAATCAAATCCAGCTGAGATTGCAACAAAAAGCAAAGGACGTGCTGTTATTTGATCAGTGTTCATTTTGAGGAACAGGAAAGAGGGGATAATGCACCTTGTACATCATAAGATAATTGTGAACTTTGCTAATACAGTCCTTCAGACATTAAATCTTTATTTTCATTCTTCTTTTCTACCAAATTTAATATACTATGAGAACTACCTAGCATAAATATAAAGATATTAATACAGTTAAGCATCTGCCTGCCAATCTAACTTAAGCCCCTACCTAGAATTTAAAGCATGGCCTTTTAATTTAATTGTATATGAATAGTTTATTTTCAGAGTTATCATTTACACATAGTAATAAATTAATTTGATTGATCTGACTGGCTAGGGGTTGGTAAACTTTTTTTTTTTTTGAGCAAGAGAAAGAGTAAACAATTGCATTTCTAACATTCTATCACTCAATGTCATTAGACAAAGTAAAAAAGTCAATATTCAATGTGTAACTGTACCCCAGAAACCTAGGTGCTATTGAGCTAAAAAGATTCTATAGTCTCGTTTTATTGTGTCACTGTAACTATTTGACTATTTAGTTCTCTGCAGCCAGGCAATGCTTCCAATGATGGGCCAAATGGCACCTTCTATATCCTTATGCTCACTGTTGACAAATATATTTTAGTTGTCATATAATTTTGAAAACTGAAGATAATTTAAAGCCTACCCCAAACTTGTAGAGGGTTTGGATGGAAGTATCTACCTATAGCTCTAGTCTACCACTGCAGATCTGGGAGTGTTGAAGTTTTGAAATAATGGATAGAAATATTTTCCTGGGAAAAAAATAAGATAAACTAACAATATGTAACATCATACAGCAATAGTGAAATAAATGCCTTATAGGTCACGCAATAGATAATAAATGCTACCAAATCTTGGTACTATAATTAGAGTCAGATGCAATGTCAATAACTACATTTCTGATTCATATAGTACTGCTTTTTCTGTGAACTAATTTTTTCACCTCAGGCTACATTGCAGAACAAAACAAAGAGTTCTGTTTAACCAGAGCACAAAGAATTTTTTGTATGTGCTAATTAAGTTTGCCAAAATGTTCTCTATTCTCCTAAAAGACAAATAATGAATTATAGGAACTAGAATAGTGTTGGATCTATAATAAAAATTCAATAATTGGTTATTTATTGCTTGTTTCTTGAATAGACCCATAAGATAAATGGCAATACTACCCCACACTTGTGGTGAGCTTTATCCCCATCCCTTCCCACAACGCCTCATACATGCCACGAACAGGGATGAGGCATGTCCATCACGGAAATAGCCTCCTGATTATAGAGCAGGATTTGCTGTAGAAGAGAACTGGAAGGAAGAGAGAGACACAAACTGCAGGCCTTTCACCTAATTATATTCTTCATATATGAAGAAAGGAGGGTGAAGAAATAATATGTATTGAGTACTGATTTACATCTAATATATGTAAGGTTATCTGAGTAAACGAATATATATATATATATATATATATAGACTGTGGTACTATTATCAATATAACTCAAGCCCTTAGAGTCAGCGTGTATCCCTGTGAGTGAGAGAGAGACACAGAAAAAATTGTTGGATGTACAAAAATATGAAGTGTGGCATGATATTTCTTAAATATTTAAAGAGTATGGCTGTTATCTCTTGGTTCATTCTCACATTTTAAATGTAAAAATATACAGGAGGACAAAATAGCTTACCATTCCTATAATTTTATGATTTCAAAGTTCTCAGCATAAAAGTATCTGCTTTTAAAACACTATTTTGTATCTGAGCTGTGTGACTCTCTCAGAAGGGAATTATGCTAGAATCAAGCAAAGGAAAATAGAGGCTCTGACTAAGGTCTAAACAAATAAGTATGTTGAGGCCAGAGGCACTGTCAAAAGGGTTAGCTCCTTGGTAAGACAATAAGTAGTCCCCAGCTGAAGCCTGTAGGTAAAGCTGGTGCTCAAACAGGAAAATACCCACTACTCCAAGAGCTTATCAGACTACAGTAAACACATCAGCCTAGGAGTAGGGACACAAAGTAGGCAAACAAAAACCAGAACCTATAAAATCTGTACTGGGTGAGGCACCTTCTGAATACTGGGATGAATAACAAGAGGGAATATTTGTTATACTTGTAAAGTTCCACCACAAGAACTTAGAAATAAAGATTAGGTTTAGGCATTCACAACTTACAATGACTTGACTTGTTTGTTTATTTATTTATTTATTTACAGTACTCAGGGTTGAACCCAGGATCTTGCACCCTCAAACAGCACCCCGGCCCCCACCCTTTCTAACTTTTTTTAATTTTTTACTTTGAAACAAGATCTCATTAATTTTGGTAGGCTGCTTCTGGCCTGAAAGTTGTGACTGTACTACCTCAGCCTTACTTATAACTGTTTTAAAAGGTTACACATGAGGATTATTCTGTGTATTTAAACTACGTACAAGTAAAAAACTACAGAAAGGGACAGAAAATACCAATAAATCAGTAAACCAGTATGGTTGCCTTTATATAATTTGACACCACCATTTTTCCCCTTGATGCTTCTAGTGTATCCACAGTTTATTCATTAATTTACCAAAATTAGATACTGCCATCCTAGGTACAGTTTATGTGCTGGAATTACAACTGTGAAAAATATGGACATGATTCCAACTGTGATATTGTGGCTTATATTAGATATACATACACATGTATATATTTGTTCTTCATCTCCATTTCCTGACATACAGCTCTTAAAACTCTTGTAATTTCTGGAGCAAGGAATATGAAGGTGTCTTTTGAATGCTAATGAATGACTGGTGGCTGGCAGTCCCTTGATAGCTTCAGTATGGTGACTGGTCACCAAAACCACCTAGTCATGATAACAACTTTGGTGATTTGAGCTCTATACCAACCTTGACTAGGGGAAAAAATCTGAAGGTTAAGTTCATCGCGATTATTTAACCAATCATTCCTATGTAATGAAAATCCCCCAAAAACTGTTCTGGAAGTTTTAGGATAGCTGACCACATGTGGTTCATGAAGGTTTCTTCTTTCTTCTTGCCCATCTCTTTATCCAGCTGTTTATCTGTACTCTTTGTAATGTCTTTTATAACAAACCAGGTAAACAGCAGCAAAATGTCTCCCTGAGTTTTGTTAGCTATTTTAGTAATTTAATCTAACCCAAGGAGAACGTCATGGGAACCCCAATTTATAGGCCACCTAGAAGTCCAGATCAATCTTGTGCTTGTGATTGGGATCACAAGTGGGAAGGAGCAGTTTTGTGGTCCTGCGCCCCCAACCCAACAGGATCTGACATTATCTCAAAGTAAATAGTGACAGGATTGAGTTAAATCAGAGGACATCCATCTGGAGTCTATTGGAGAACTACTTGGTTGATGTGAGAGGGAAGAAAGCCTACACAGCTACTGTCAAAAGTGGGCTGCTTATGTGAATTTTGGAAAAATACTTCAGTTTTTCTCACATTTCTCACATCTGTTCTCATAGAGATTACATTACATGAGTGTAGACAGAGCCTGGATACTTAAGGAAACAAGAGTGATCAGGTATTAAAGCTGTGATGAAACAAGAAGATGAGGTAGAGTGTGACTGGGGGAAATATGAGAGGTGGCAGGCTGTTGAATTCTCTTAATTAGTTGGGCAGGGCAGAAAATCTTCACTAAAATGCTAGTGTGTGAGATAAAAGTGAAATGGCAAGAACACACTGGTCATGTACTCTTTGGGAAGAATTTTATAAACAGAAAAAGAACAAGTGTGAAAACCTTGAATAGGAACAACTTGATGTATGTAAAAAAAGGAAAGAACTTCAGGAAGACTGGGAGAGCCAACAAAAAAGAGTGAGTATGAAGCAGGCTAGAGTCAAAGATAATGTGAATGGAATAAAACATTTGCCTTTGGAGATTAGACAAAGAGGATAGTCAAGACATATTGCTATTGGATGATAGTGGATTGATTCCTGAATGAATTGTGAAATGGAAAGACAGATATAAATTGGGGTTATCTGTTGGAGTTGGACCCAAGTGAGCTTTTAATTGTTGGGATATATGGTCCATGAATATGTCTTAGGGTGACAGTAAGGAATCCAGGATGATTCCTAAGTATTAGGTTTGAAAAATGAGGTATATGGTAATGATATTTATTGAGACAGAATTTATGTAGAAATAATGAACTTGGAAAGGGAAAATGGATAGCTCTGTTTTGGTCTTAAGAAACTTAAGATACTTTAGACATCCTAGTGAAAATGTCAAGTAGGTGGTTAGTTATACAAATTCAGAGCTCATTGTAGAAATCAAGATTAAAGATATGTAACTGAGGTTCATTAGCCTAGAGTCCATACTAAAAATCACTGCATAGAATCATCTGGGAAAAGGTACAGAAAACATTTCAGACCTGTATGTCAACATCAAGAGAGTGAGAGAAGTCAGCAAGAAAAGCCAAAAAAGAACAGTAGAAAAGAATGGTATAGAATCATGTTGAAGAAAGGAGGAATGGTCAGCTTTGTGACTTGCTAATGCCAAGTTAAATAAAACGAGGACAGAAAAGTGATCACTGGTTTTGGCATGCAGTGACCTTGGCACCAGTTTATTCAGTTCAGAATGGCAAGTATCCTGGAAGAAGCTATTGATGCCAGTGCCTGTGATGAAATGGGTAAGTCCTATAATGCAGCAGTATTTTTAGCCCAGAAATGCTATTATTTTTCCCATACCGCAATGCCTGCCTGATTTCATGAATCTCACAATATAAGATTTGATTCTAATTTATTATTTCAGAGCAGTTAATACTTCTCAAAAAGGGCAGTAAGAACCCACAAAAATTAACAGCAAATAATTTGCATGTTTATAAAATGCTTTAGGGAAATATTCCTAGATACTTAGTGTTCCAAATGGCACTACTCTTAAAGGCAATAAATATGACCCTCTGGCTATAATAGTTAAAAAATATGATTAATAAAGTAAGCTCTTTTAAAGACCTACTTTCAAATGTCACAGTAACAATGAATTATTGATTTCCATATCTAAAACCCATGTTTATGAACTACTTTTAAATTTTAGTAACACAATATATAACTTTTCTTTAACAAACCATTTTACTTCTTAGAATTCTAGAGTTCGAATAAACCCAATTAAGTGTGCTCTGCGTGTCTTCTCAGTCTGCCCTTAGCAAGGCTGACAATGTGAGTTCTGTTCTACTTGCTATCAGGGGAAACCTCACAGAAACCCAGTGAACACTGCCTGCTTGGAAAAAAAAATGAACTAACTCCTTCATAAAGTCTCTGGCTATGGCCACACAGAACACAACAGCCATTTATAGATCCTCCTAATTGGCACTAGGCCACTGTCCATGCTTGTACTTCTTTATTGGCAAATGGAGCTCATTTTTATTTATGATCTCCAATAGATTCAGCTACTAATGTGTACAGGTTCGGATTATGGAAAATTATTTAGGTAGGTGAAAAGAATTGAAATTTTGAGACAGTTCAGTGGTTGACCAGGGAGAGGGAGGAGGCCCCAAGCTGCTTTGGAAAGGGAGTATCTTGTAAAAAAAAAATGAACAAAGTCCCATGTTCTCTTTTGAATAATAAAAACACTCATCCATATGCTGACAGGACACAAGGATTTTATTATCAATTGTCACACACAGTAGTTTTATTACTACCTATTCAAGACTAAGCTAATTTAAAACCACTTCAGACCTTAGGCAGATGTTTTTAAGTGAAACAAGAAAAAAGTTCAAAAAGCTCTGCATCATATACTATCTACTATAAATAAGGGTTAGTTCTTCATCAGCCTTGAAGCACATCCACTTCCACAGCAGTTGTCTGTAGCAGCTATACCATCATCCTCTCCCATGGTAACAATGCTCCCTATTCCAGAACTTTATGGCATGCAGTCTCTCTTTTCCAAATTTTAACTGCTTAGTCCATTTAACATTATATCTCCTCTCACACTAGATTCCTATAAGATGTCTCATTTAATTTCTTTTAAAGTTTAAGTAAATTCAACTACTTTACAAAATTGGTGGACTTCACTAAAGCTTGACATAAACTTACTCCATGGCCTAGACTTTGCAGTCCTAAATTCAGACCCAGTAAAAAAGACTACACAGGTTTGTCAATTCACACACATGAAAATGTTCTTAGCAATGCAATTCATAATAGCACAAAATCAGAAGCTACTTCAATGGATGGATCAAAAATAGAATGGATAAAACGAGCACACAATGGAAACACTACAGTGACAACAATCTATATAACATTATATAACAACATGGGCAAGTCTCAAGAATAGATTGTTGAGCAAAAGACATCAGCTGGAGGCCAGACACAATTATTTTATTAGATAAAGTTCTAATATTTTATCCTGATTAATGTATCAGTTCTGAGCAAAATAATTGGGAAATTTTGTCTAACATGAACATGTTTTTCTTTCTATTCAGTACAAAATCAGGTAAAATCAAAGTATACTGCTAGAAAGCAAGGCCTAATTTCTAGTCTCGTAACACAAGAGAGTTTCTAGAATATGTATATACTATGGTTGATTTACAAACAGCATGGGCATATAAACAGCCATTTTGTGAGATAATCTAGATTTTACATCTCCCCAAATTGGAACCATTTCTTTTGTGTCTATTCATAGAATTAGTGTGCAGAAAAAATAACAATTTTAATGTTTTTTAAAAACAATAATTTTAATGTTTGTTAATGTCTCTAAAAAGACAATCCTATAAGGATACTCATGGATGCAAAGCAACTATCCCAATGGTAGTACTCTTTCATATTTTTACTCTCATAGGAAGTTGTATATTATTTTTCTAACAGTATCTCTAAAAGTCAAAAACAGTAGGTCACATTATTTACTATAAAACCTCAGTGTCCCTTTTAAAAAGACAAAAACAAAACAAAAACCAGACTGTTTTTACTCAACAATTGAAATTTAATTTGTACTAGGTTGTACAAAATGCTTCATGAAGAATTAGTTATTGAGGCTGATTAGCAAGTTTTTCACTGAGTATTTACTGAGATGCCTGAATACTCAGCTGGTCTTGTGAAGTCAACAGAGTAAATAAAAGATATCTAAATCAATTGAATACAGGATGAGTTTTGCTGCTACCTTTAAGGTTATCTGTATTCAGTTTTGATAATCTGAATGACTATGTTTTCAGAAAAATAAGGACAATAATCATAAATAAATAAATAAACTTTAGTCAGATTTACTTGGACTATTCAGGAAATTAATTGATTTTCTAGTTTTGAAGAATTTGTTGTTCAATTCCTTTTGAGTTTAAAACAAATCAACTGCTGGAATTTCATGAGGAAAAGAATAAAATCCATAGCAGCCTTTCAACTTAGGTGAACTTTCAAAAAGTGGGTCTAAAATGATCAGAACACTTTCATGTGTCATAGAAGTGTTGCCTGGTAAGTCACAAAATCTGGATTTGAGGGGTGAAGATAACAGGTTTGGGTACTAAATGATAAAACCTCTAATCATTTGTAAAATGAGGTGTTTAGATTAGATAAGTAGTTCTAATCTCTACTATAATATATGCGCGTATGTGTGCATGTGTGTGCACTACCTTCTGAAGTAGGGCCTAATACTAGGTCTGAGGGCTCTTGGGTATACCCTGATAAGGAATATTCACAGTGCTGAGGCAGAGGGTCTGTAGAACACATTTTGAGAAACACTGGCCCATATAAAAGGTCTGTCTTGCAGCTTTTATACTTTGACTTAGCCAGTGTCTTCTCAGCCTACTTTTACATCATCCTTTCCTGCTCTGTAGCAGTGCAGATCAAGCTACAAGATCTGTCTTCTTTAGTGTAAGAAAAGCAAAGAAATTACTAGGTTTCCCCTTAGACATGTATTCTCTATGAATAATATAGACAAGCTCAGATAGCCCAGGCAAAATCTCCTTTTCAAAACTGCTTTCAGATGGAGTATCTTCTACCCTGTAGGCTCACCTTCCTTATGTGTTTTTTATAATTCAAACAAGCCTCATAAAACGCAATTGATTTTAAAGAAGTCACCTTTTACATTGTCTCAAAAAAAAAATCCCTTTAAACTCCTAAGTGAAAGATGGAACAGTATGACATGAATGAGAAACTAATAATACCCTTAAAATAAGATTTTACACAGGCAAACTAAAATGCCTACCAACAAAAATTATGTTTGACCTTCACTTTCAATTTCTTACATAATTCTACCTCATTGTTTTTCAACAATAAAGAGAAAAATTACACTTAAAATATTTAAATGTTTGAGAGAATTCTACTATTAGTTCTAGAAGATATTAATTTTATTTGAAAGAGAAAGTAAATTCTAGTAGATTAATCTTAGCCTATGACTTAAAAAAGGCAAATGTTTCTAATAATAATAATTGACAGGCCAGCAGATGACATTTGCTTTGAGAATATCAAAGTTCTCTGAGGAAATATGCACATAAACAATTCAAAATTAAACTTTGACATAATTAATTGTATTAATCTTAAATAAATAAACCTTCAAAAATAAAAATTGGTAAATGCTAGAAGAGTCAATAAAATCACATTAATTTATGCTGCCGAACTACAAATACTGCCTGGAAGAAGCCGGAGACAGGTATCAGAAGGCTGGTATCCAACATTGTAAGATGGTGTCAGTGGGTTGAAAAGCAGGTTCTTATCCTCAGAAAATAAGTGGTTTCAGGGCAAGAAAATTAACACTGCTGACTTTGTTTATATAATAAGGACAATTTTAGGCATACCATCAAATCTCTCTGTACTGAATAATTGTAAAATGAGGATAGTTAAGGGCCTCCCTTTTTAAAAAAATGTTCTAATATCTAGATTGTAGTGCTTGGAAATTTTAATGTTATCTTCACATTTGCTAAATGTGAAAACATTTCCAGTCACTACAAACCCCTAGTTCTACTTTGGGAAATTAATTAAAAACAACAACAATGGTAGAGGCACATTTTTGGCTATATTTAGTTAGTGATGAATTTGTTGTATTTTCCTTTCATGATTTTCTGTAGTCTTGACCTCAGTTACATACTAAAGTTCCCTTAGATGTCCATATCCTTGATCTATGAGAAATTTGACAGCTAAAAGGAAAGTAATTCTTTTTCTTCATCTTGTGGATATTTTTCAAGACATAAGAGGTCTGTCTGCTTTGTAACCCTTCTCTAATTTTTATTACTAACACCAAGATAAATAATACCTTATAAGCCCCAGAGGATGTATATATTAATCATCTTTCATAGAAATTCAAGCTCCACATCCCTCAAAAAACTTGAAAAATTTTAGCTCATATAATCTCTCCTTTCTTTGGCCTACCACACAATTCAGCAGATCATGCTGATGCTCATTTTACCTTTGCAATTATACAATGAGCTCCAGAAGGGCAAATATTATGCTTAACAATTATGTATTTTTTCAATTTTTAAAATTGCTAATTTTTAATTGCCTGCAGCCGTAGCCCTGTGGTATCTGATCCCGTCAGATCTCTGAAGCTAAGCAGGGTCTGGCCTGGTTAGTACCTGAATGGGAGACCACCTGGGAACACCAGAAGCTGTAGGCTTGGGAGAAGGACCTGGCAACCCCCTCCCAAAAATCAATCTGCCATTGAAAACCCTATGAATAGCAGAGAAGCACTGACAAAAGTGTTTCCCCTGTTGTACAGAGGGTCGTTATGAGTCGCATACCGACTTGATGGCACCTAACAACAACAACAACAATTTTTAATTGCCAATTTTTAATATTAATCATCTCATGTATTCTTATGGTTTGATCCTTTTCCATTTCCAATTAAATGGAATGTATACTTAGAATGCAGTCACTAGGCTTTCTACTGTTTAGCATGTTCACCTAATCTAATAGGTAGCTGGTACAGGCATATGCTTTATTTGCTTGAGGGTTAATTGCCTTGTCCACTTGAATGACAACTCTGTCCTACTGAAGAAACATGGGTCTGTTGATTCCTTCCTTAGCATACTTGGTTCTACTGGAAAATTTATGGCTAATATGTGCCATATAGCTTCTCTGTCTGATCTTTTATATACTTAGATAGGGCTGCAGGGGGAAGTGGAGTGGGGATGGGTATAGCAAAGTGGAGAGTATATGCAAGTTTAAACAAATAAACAAGTATAAGTTTAAAAGCAAAGTGGAGAGTATATGCAAGTTTAAACAAATAAAAATAAAAAGAGAAAGAGACATCACTGTACCAGCTAATCTAAACACTTTTGCATGCTACTTTTGCCTAAAAGCTGCCAGTTTTCTCCCTACCCATAGATTCACAGTCATTAAAGTCCTGAGAGCAAAGTGGCAATCCTTCTAGAAAATGGAAATAGATGTCCTGGGTCAGTCTTTATTTGAAGTAGCTTGTCACTGTATCTTCATAACTATACTTATGTTTGTCAGGTAACATGTCTTAAATAGGGGTTTGAAAACATCCCTGAAATGATGTTACATCATATATTGGGTTTTTGGCCTTTCTTTTTGTTTTAGGAGATAGGATCAGTAATTTTCATGATTGAATTTTACTTGTGGAGCCAGGTGCTATGGCACTCATCTTACTGGAATTACTTCCAGCAACTTGGGAGGCTGAAGCATGAGGACTGCAAGTGCAAGGCCAGAGGCAGCCTATGCAATTTAGTAAGACCCCGGCTAAAAAGAAGAAGAAAAAAAAAAGTTGGGCCAGGCTGGAGGTGCACTTCAGAGGTAGAACACTTGGCTATCACGAGGGAGGCTGTGGGTAAAAATCCTCAGTTCTGAAAAAGAAAACGTATTTGTGTGGCACTGGACAACCTATGTTAAAAAGATGACACAACTCTGCTTTCTGAAAGTGAAGAGGATTTGAAACATCTACTGACAAAATCAAAGAACACAGCCATTAGTATAGATTGCACCTCAACATCAAAGAAACAAAAATTCTTACAATTGGGTCAGTACTCAACTTCATGATAAATGAAAAAAAGAGTGAGCCTGTCCAAGATTTTGCTTTAGTTGGTTGTACAATCAACACCCACAGAGGCAGCAGTCAAGAAATCAAAAAACACATTGCATTGGGAAAAGCTATTTCAAAATAACTCTTCAAAATTATGAAAAGTAAAGATGTCACATTGAAGATGAAGGTGTGCCTGACTCATACCATGGTATTTTCAGTTGCATCATATGGTTTTGAGGCTGGACATTAAATAAAGAAGACAGAAGAATTTATGGTTTTTGAATTATGGTGCTGGAGATGAATATTGAATATACCACAGACTGCCAAAAGAACCAAGAGATCAGTCCTAGAAATGAAACCAGAGTGCCCCTTGGAAGTAAGGATGGCTAGATCACATCTTACGTATTTTGGACATGTTGTGAGGAAGGGCCCATTCTTAGAGAAGGACATTATGTTTGGGAGGGTGGCAAATCAAAGAAAAAAAGGAAGGCCTTCAACTACATGGATTTACACAGCGTCTGCAACAATGGGCTTTAATATAAAAAAGATCATGGCCTGGCACAGAGTCTGGGATTCTTTCATTCTGTTGTACACAGGGTCACTGAGTCAGTCTCGACTCCACAGCACCTAACAACAATAAAGTACATTTAAATACATATATATGTATGTATATATGTAGTTTATTGAAATATGATATTTATGGGACTCTAAATATATAATATGTATTGATACTTAATGAATTATATGGATATATAATGTATTTATATATTAAAGCAATATAAATTAATACATTAAGCTACTTATAAATTATAATGCAAATTATATGTATTATATATAATTATATAAGCTATGTAACAATTTATAATTTAATTCTTTATGTCACTAAG
>VMDO01031936.1:0-19536 GCA_007922755.1 Pedetes capensis
CCCTGCGGCGTGAAGCCCAAGAGGCGCCATGTCTAGTGCGGGCAAGGGCCGGGCGTGGAGAGGAACGCGGGGCTGGCGCGGCTGGACCGACCCCCGGGCATGGGTCTCGGTCTTTGCTGAGCGGCTGGCTGAGGTCTAGCGGACGGACAGAAGTCAGGCTGTGCCCCTCCCTAGTTGGTTTAAGAACAGCTGCACGTGGCCTTGTGCGGTCCAGGGCAACTCAGTCCTGCCTAGCTCCCAAGAGACACTGCAGATGCCCGCCGCCTTGGGTCCCACCCAAACGCTGTCACTGAGCCCGGCACGTTCTGCCGGGCTCCTCTTCCAGGTTCCACCTTGGGGGACCCAGCGCAACGGTGTTATCAGAGTTACTTTCCTGTTCATTGAGCTCTCCCTTTATCCATTCCTTCACTCGCTCATTCATTCATTCAACAAATAACTACTGAACATCTCTTATGTACCAGGCACTGTGCTACATGCTGGGAATAGTACAAAGAAACTCACACGGTTTCCACCTCCCCTACAACTTACACTCTGGGTTGATGTTTATGATAGGCTCTGTTGTTGTTGTTAGGTGCCGTCCAGTCGGTGTCCAACTCATAGCAACCCTGCATACAACAGGCGAAACACTATTGTCAGTGCTTCTCTGCTGTTCATAGGGTTTTCAATGGCGGATTGATTTTGGGGAGTGGGTTTCCCGGTCCGTCTCCCAAGCCTACAGTACCTGGTGTTCCCATGTGGTCTCCCATCCAAGTACTAACCAGGCCTGCCCCTGCTTAGCTTCCCAGATCTGACAGGATCAGATGCCACAGTGCTACGGCTGCAGGCTACGATAGGCTCTAGGTTCCATATCTTATGCCAAACATGGAATATCTTCTTTAATTCTCAATTCAACTCCTTTGAAATAACCCACATTCAAATCCAAGCTTGATTTTAATCCCTAAATTTATCATCTAAACCAAGACCCACACACCCAGAGCTACCACGGAGACCAGATAGGATGTAACAATGAGTGAAGAATCCTGGTGGAGACTCATCTGTTGACTTAGTAATACTTCAAGTGACATGGCTCTCAGTGTTTGGGAGAATATAAGGAATGATGGGGACATTGGCAAGCTGCAAATTAACATCCTTCTAAAGGGGTGACTGCCACACAGCTCTACCCAGCTGTTCCTGTGTGAGAATGAGGTCTTAGATCACCTGATTTTTAAAGAAAAGGTGGAAATCCTATTTTTAAATACTGGTTCAATTTAAAAAAAAAAAACAGTACAGTGGGAAAAAAAGAAAGGTATGTGTTTGGGCTGCCTTTGCTCCAAAATTTGCTGGCTTATGACTTCTCTACATGTTCCTTTTTCTAATAGGACTAGCCCCCAAGTCCTGGTTACTACAGAAGGGAGAGATCAGGGAAGACAGAGCCCTTTGCCTTTTACAACATGAGGGTCACCTTACCTAAATGGCCTTTGCCTCTGGCCTCCCAACCCCATTGTAAGTAGCACCTTAAGGTGACACTCCACCACCACCACAACATGGTCTGCACTGGCCCAAACCACCACTTCCACTTCCTGGTCAAAATATGCATTCTTTACAGCACCTTGAGCTCACTGGACATCAGGAAGAGAGCCCTCTGTTCGTTCATACTGAAGGGTGAAGTCAGTGGTCTTCCACCTTTGCACACATTGGCTGCTCCAAGTTGTTTCACCCAGATATGGAGCCTTGCCCAAGTTGTTCTCTCTGCCATGAACATTCTTCCTTGAACTTCTTCACTTTAGCTAACCTCTCTATATTCTTAAAATCCCACCTTATGTATCAACACCATAATAGGAATCACTTCCGCAGATTGGTGTGTGTGTGTGTGTGTGTGTGTGTGTGTGTGTGTGTGCGCGCACTAGGGCTAGAGCTCACAGCTTTGCACATGCTAGGAAAGTGTTCTATCATTGGTCTACATGCCCAGCCTTCTGAAGGCCCTCTTGATATCTTTTACTTATAACAGTGACTTGACTGTATTGCAATTTCAATTAAAATCTATCACCTTCACTGAAGTGTAGGCTCAACCCGGAAGGTAACCTTCCCATTCATTATTGGATGCTCAGTAGGGTAGTTGGGATTTACCTCAGTTGGTAGAGCGCTACTCTGTTCTTTCTGTGGTCCTAGGTTTGATCCCCAGCACTGCAAAAATGGAAGAAGGACTTAGCAATCCACTCCCAAAGCAATCCACCATCGAAAACCCTATGAATAGCAGAGACATGTCACTTCAAGTGACATGGCTCTCAGTGTTTGGGAGAATATAAGGAAAGAAGCCCTGACATAGTGCCCAACATAGCACAACTCACTAGCTCCTAATAATAACAACAGTAAGGTAGCTACCATATAGTGGATTTTTTTGCAACATCATCTCAACATCTGAACTGCTTGGTGGGACACCACCTTCAACCCCCTACCCCGTCTGGCTATTCTTAGTGTTCTAGGCTTATCGGTCCCCAAGGACCCCAAAGCCATCCAATCCAAGCTTGGCCAGAACAGCCTTCAAAGTGTCCCTAGTTGGAGTGCTCAGATGGTCATTCCTTAAGATGTACCCCCAATGACATTCTGTAGTACCTCTCACACTGCCCCTCTCTTACACTTAGCTAGAGAAACACAAATTAGAAATAATAATGCAGTGAATATTAGCATGACCGATACTTTGTCCATCCCTGAAGCTATCTCCTTAGGCTGAGACCCTTATCAGAGAGCGTGCACTTTGCATATTGGACACCTCCCGTCAGGCTGATCTACAGGAAGGTTTGATCCCACCAACATTGAACGGGGAGCGCACTTTTCCCACCCCCAAGACAGTGTTGAGTTTTATAGTCTTTTTCACACTGGCAACTTTGACAAAGAATAACCCAGGTGTCAAAGCCAGTTGCCGTGGCTGGGAGCTGTAATCACAGTGACTCAGGAGGTTGAGGCAGAAGGATCTCAAGTTAGAGGCCAGAGGCAGCCTGCATCACTTTTGTTGTTGTTGTTGTTGTTAGGTGCCATCGAGTCGGTATCCGACTCATAGCGACCCTCTGTACAACAGGGGAAACACTATTGTCAGTGCTTCTCTGCTGTTCATAGGGTTTTCAATGGCAGATTGATTTTTGGGAGGGGGTTGCCAGGTCCTTCTCCCATGCATCACTTTATGGGACCCTTTCTCAAATTTTAAAATAAAAGGGGGGGTACCAAGGGGACTAAGGGTATGGCTTGGCGGTTGGGATTTAGCTCAGTTGGTAGAGCGCAGCTCTGCAGTCTCTGAGGTCCTGGGTTGGATTCCCAGCACCGCAAACATGGGAGAAGGACATGGCAATCCACTCCCAAGGCAATTTCGAAACAATCAGCCACTGAAAACCCTATGAAGGTCACTATGAGTTGAACACGACTCGACAGCACCTAACAAGGGTATGGCTTAATGGTAGAACACTTGCCTAGCATGCATGATGCCCTGAGTTCAACTCCCAAGTACTGTAAAAATAAATAAATAAATAACCCACCCAGGTATCAGCACCATGCTTGGGATCTCATAAGGCCTGGGTCTGAAGAGTTAACACTATTTAATGCTTGAGAGATTCAGGGGAAATTACCTTTTTGTTTGAGAAGCAGGCTTTCACCCATGAAAAGGAGAAATGCCCATGTCTTTATACCTTCTGTGGCTATTAGTGTGTTGGGTAATGTAATAATGTGCCTCATGCTCTGTGGATAAGTAGCAGTGAGATTGAATGAAAAGAACTTTGCTGATCTTAGATGGCATATTGATGGACTTTTATTTGTATGGTAAGGCTGAATGTCATGTGCTGGTCTTTCAGCTGCCCACCATCTGAACCGGCCTGTAGCCATAGCCCTGTGGCATCTGATCCCATCAGATCTCAGAAGCTAAGCAGGGTCAGGCCTGGTTAGTCCTTGGATGGGAGACTGCCTGAGAATACCAGGTGCTGTAGGCTTGGGAGAAGGACCCAGCAACCCACTCCCAAAAAACAATCTGCCATTGAAAACCTTATGAATAGCAGAGAAGCACTGACAATAGTGTTTTGCCTGTTGTATGTAGGGTTGCTGTGAGTCAGATATCCACTCAAGGGCACCTAGCAACAACAACCATCTAAACCGACTTCCTGTCTGGAGGGGTCACTAAAAAGTAAAGAAGATAACTCAAGCTTCCATTATGAAAACAGGGCAGTGATGGCTTTCCCAATGCTGTTAACCAGGACCCAGGAAAGTCACCTAAGGAAAGTCAGTCAGTTGCATCTACCCGGATTTTGGCTGTGGAAGTGTTAACACAAGGTTAGTTGGAGTCAAGGCAGCAGATGAGTGAATCTCAAGGCTGTGTATTCAACAGAGTGGGATACAGTGGTAAGGATAGGGGCAGCAAGTGTCTTGCTGGCTGCACATTCTTACCAGTGTCTGCGGCCCTGGGTTTCTGGCTAAGCCTGTTTCTCCAGCTCTATTCTTTCTCTGGGCTAACCTGATAGGCTTCCTATAAATTCCTTTATTGCTGAAGCTGCTTTCAGTTTCTGTGGTTTGCCATCAAGAAAACGACTAGCAATCCCTTTTTATTAGCAATTTTTATTTTATTAGGGTCTGTTACCTGCACACATCATTTGCCTATTTTTCTTTTTGAGTTATTCATTTTATAAGTGTTGGCCAAAGAGCTGTGATCAAAAGATACAGTGAATCCACGCATGGTGGTGCACACCTGTAATCCCAGCACTCAGGATGCAAAAGCAAGAGGATCACAGGTTTGAGGCCACAGGCAGCCTGGGCAATTTAGTGAGACTTTGTCTCAAAATGAAAAATAAAAAAGGGTTTGAGGGTATAGGCCAGTGGTAGCACACCTACAAATTATATGTGAACCACTAGGTTCACCCCAGTACCAAATACACACACTATGAGTCTGTCCCCTACCGCTTTAAAATTCCACTTCCATCACTTTTTTTTTTTTTTTTTTTTTTTTGCGGTACTGGGGGTTGAACCCAGGGCCTCGTCCTTGCCTGCTCTGCAAGTACTGGACCACTGCGCTGCATCCCCAGCCCTTTTTATTTTTTGAGACAGGGTCTCGCTAAGTTACGCAGACTGCCTCTGGTCTCAAACTTGCAATCCTCCTGCCTTCACCTCCCAAGCCGCTAGGATTACAGGCATGTGCCACTGCACCCGGCTACTTCCATCACTTCTTAAACTCTGTACACATTTAGGGTTTTGAAAAAAATTCTGTCTCATTTATATGTCTCTGTATTCCAGAGAAATATAGGTTTTAACTATATTGGAATGTTCGATAGGGCACTACCTCCTAGTAATTTATTACTTGTTTGCTTATTCTCTGAAATCAATTTAATCCTGTGGGGGTTGATTTATACAGATTGTTGTTGTTGTTAGGTGCTGTCGAGTCGTGTCCGACTCATAGCGACCCTTATAGGGTTTTCAATGGCTGATTGTTTCGGGATTGCCTTGGGAGCGGGTTGCCACGTCCTTCTCCCATTTTTGTGCTGCTGGGAATTGAACTCGGGACCTCAGAGACTGCAGAGCAGCACTCTACCAACTGAGCTAAATCCCAGCCTCCTTATATAGATTAGCTTAGAGAAAATTGACCTCATTCCAATATTTATCTTATCTGAGAAAAAAATTATGTCTTTTAAAAATCATACAAGGCCTTTTTCTGTCCACTCGAGGATGATAGTTTCCTTCCATAAGGCCCACACAGTACAAGTAAATTTATTCCTCTTTGTTGCTGTTATGAATGGGATACGTTTATGCCATTATATTTTCTGCGATTTGCCTGTAAGGCATAATTACCTTTGTAAACAGCTACCTTGATGAACTGTAATTCTTCCTCGTCGTTTTCAGTGGATTCTCTTGGGTTTTTAGGAATCAGGACCAAGGCATGAAATCATAATCTTGCCCGTCCTTACCTCATCTTTTTCTTCCGCTTGTCCAATGGCCCTCCCTGAATTCTGTCAGCAATAACAATGAGAGTAGGAAAGCCTGCATTGTTGCTGCCATTAGTAGCTGTGCTCCCGGGCGTCACCATGAAGCATAATGCTTGCTTTTGGTTTGAGATATACATTATTTATCGCATTAAAGTGGTATCCATTTACTCCTGCTTCAGAAAGGGTTGCTCTCAGGAGGGGATGTTGAATTGTGTCAGATGCCTTCTGAGCATGAAGAAAGATGAGTATCTCCTCATTTCTCCTCTGACCTATATACCTGTCAGCAGTGCTAGGTTGCAAACAACATAAATTCTTTTGACCAACTTAAGCGGAAAACGACTTCATTGGGAGGATATTGAGCAGCTCCCAGAACTGTCAGAAAAGCTGCAGAATTCAACATGGGAAATCATGGAAGTCAAAACCTAGCTGGGCTCCCACTCCAGAAACTGCTGCTTAAGAGAAAGCTGGTGACAGCTGAGCCTTCTGACTCCAATCAAGACCATGCAGCCACACCGCTTGACTCCTGGTTCTACTGTAGCCACCGGGAACAGTCTTGAAGAGTCTCTGATGGCCTCTGAACTTTCCCTGGTACAACATCGCAGTTCAATGCCCAAAGTAGAAGCATCCATTCGGTTGGGGTAGGTCCTCAGTCTGGGAAGAACTCAGGGGCCATTATCTCTCTCTAGCTTCCATAATGGGATTTGTCTCCCATCTACCTTGAGTATCCGCCTACAAGATTATTCAACGCCAGATAGACAGAAATGACAAGTGTCCACTACAACCTATTCCTGTGGAGTGTCATATGGATAGAATGAAATGTATTGCTTTATCTACTTGCTAATATTTCATACATGGGGCTGGGATTTAGCTCAGTTGTTAGAGCGCTGCTCTGCAGTCTCTGAGGTCCCAGGTTTGATTCCCAGCACCGCAAAAATGGGAGAAGGATGTGGCAATCCACTCCCGAGGCAATCCCAAAATAATCAGCTATTGAAAACCCTATGAGGGTCACTATGAGTTGGACATGACTCGATGGCACCTAACAACAATATTTTATACAGAATTTTCTATCTATACAAGAAAGTCAGTTTACAGGATGTGTGTGTGTGTGTGTGTGTGTGTGTGCGCGCGTGCGCGTGTGCGCTTCTTGTCAAATTTCATTTTTACAAGCTTTAAAACAACTACTGTGAAGCATTTCTTTCTTTAGTCTCCAGAATTACTTAAATCATGGGTTTTCAAAGTTTGTAAGAACACATCCAAAGTTGGCCAGAGGGGTCAGCTCCTTAAAATGTTTTCTAAATTGTCCCACATCAATATCAGTATACCTAGATTTTCTTTGTATTACCTTTGTTGTTGTTGTTGTTAGGTGCCATCGAGTCAGTATCCGACTCGTAGCGACCCTCATAGGGTTTTCAATGGCTGACTGTTTCGGGATTGCCTTGGGAGTGGATTGCCAGGTCCTTCTCCCATTTTTGTGGTGCTGGGAACCGAACTCAGGACCTCAGAGACTGTAGCACAGCGCTCTACCAACTGAGCTAAATCCCAGCCCTGTCTTACCTTTAGTACTTTTATTTTTCTAGAAAAGACCCACATTTTCCAATTCACTAGTAAAATCTTACAAAGAATTATTGTTATTCCATCACCACAGTGTTACAGAGGCGAGTGAAACAGTCCTTGATTTGTGATTCTCACTGGCATGTGGTGTTGGACTCCTGTCCCCAAGTCCTTTGCACTGTCCAAGGACATTCACTGAGCAACAGGATCACACCCCACGCTTGTCCCACCCACCAAGATCCTGTGGATCGGATGGTCTTGCCTTTTCTGCACGCCCTGCCCAGCCCTGTATGCCTTGCTTCCATCTAATGACTGCCGGTCACTCTCTTCTTGGCACTGCCTGCAGGCTCCTGGCACCCAGAGCTGGAAGTGCCTGGGGCTTTGTCCCCGGGGGGCTCTCTGCCCTTGACTGTTGGGTGTGGAGTGTGGGGCCAGCTTCCTTGCTGTCATCATGACAAATTCTGAGGTGTGACTTGTACTCCAGAGCTCCCTGCAGCATCGCTCTTTCCGGGGCCTGGCCCCTGGTGCCATCCTTGTTTGACGTCTTCCTTTCCCTGCACCTGCCTCCTCTCTCCTTGGTATAGTTTGGATGTGGAATGTCCTCCAAAGGCCCATGAAGCTTGGTGCTCAGCTTAGCGCTGAGGAAGGGGGTGGAAACCTCAAAGAGATGGGGTTCAGTGGGAGGTTTTAGGTCACTGGGCACCTACCTACCCTTGAAAGGGATTGTGGGATGCCCCCCTCTTTCCCTCTATCTCTGCCTCTATCTCTTCTCTCTCTTCTCTCTCAAGCATGTGCCACTCTCTCTTTCACTCCTTCCCTCTTTCTATCCTTCTCCTTCTCCCTCTCCCTTTACTGCCCACCTCCACCACCCCCCATAAGGTGATCAACTTTGCGACACTGTGTGCTCCCTTCCATTATCTTCCTCACCACAGGTTCAAAAGCAACAGGGCTGACCAACCATGGACCGAAACCTCCAAAACTGTGAGCCAAAATAAACCTTTCCCCTTTTTAAGTTGGCTACCTCAGGTATTTTCTTACAGCAATGGAAAGCTGACTGACATACCCGTTAGCAGTCGCTTCTGAACATGCTTCCCTAACAAATCGCTTACATAAGAATTCTCATCTCAGGCTCTGGTTCTGGGGAAATGGTCTAAGACAAAGATGATTTAACTTAGTCTCTGCCTTTAAAGCTTGGCATAGCAGCTAATAAATCACACCATAACGTCTAAACGTTGTGATAGAGACAGAGATGAAATCCTGGCGAGTACAGAAGAGGAGGGTGATAACTCAACAGGGAGGTATTGTGGTCGGAATGCTCCTCCAGAATGCATATGTTGAATTCCTAAATCCCAAGGTGATCATGTTAGGAGATGGGGTCTTTGGGAGGTGACTAGGTCACAGGGTCAATGCCTTTATAAAAGAGGCCTGAGAGAGACCCCTGCTCCCTCCACCATGTGAGTACACAGTGAGAAGACACTCTCTATGAACCAGAAAGCTAGCCCTTGCCAGACAATGAATCTTCAGTTGCCTCGATCATGGACTTCATAGCCTGTAGAAGTATAAGAAATAAATTTATGTTGTTTATACCTAGTTTGTAGTATTTTGTTATAGAAGCCCAACTGGACTAAGATAGGAGGAAACAGCAAACACTCCATTTAGAAAGTATTATTCAATCTGAGTTTGGAGGGATGGATAGGAGCTGGCCAGCTAAGAAATGTAGTATGCAGGTGAAGTGTTGAGAAGAGATGAAATAGGCAAAGGCATACAAATACCATGCAGTTGCTATGCTTTAAGAATTCAAAATGTAGTCAATGAATGAACAGGACTCAGAGAAATTATAACACAAGGGATAAAGAGCTGGAATAAACAAGATGTTCTTGACTCAAAGAATGGAGCTGAGTGGGGAAGAGTAAAATGAAGATTTCTATGCACAGAAGGGAGTGAAGAAACCTCCAGAAGAGGTATTAACGAAGCTTAGTCCAAGGTGGCTCTACAGACTCAGAATTCCATGAAAAGTCTGTCCTTTGGTTCATTTCCTATCAGAAGGAAGGCTCTCCATGGTAGTAATAGGTGTTTTAAATCTCTCCAACACTTAGCAACATCTTTCTTTCTCTCCTTTTAAAAATACACATGGAGGAAGCCTCAAATTCAGAGCCCTTGGCAGGCAACTGTATTGTCATACACACTCTTTGAGAACCTTGCTACTCCCCAATCAAGACACAAAATCTGTGTCCCCACTTTTTTTGAAACTTGGCCAGTTTTGTGATGGCCTCAACTATTACAAATCAGCAGTAGAGACATGGTGTGGCTTCTGGGGCCAGATCACAAAAGGTGATATGTATACCTGCCATTTGGCTCTTTCTATCTCAGGATGTTTACCTTTGGAACTCGACTGCCATGCTGTGAGGAAGCCCTAACCACACTAAGAGGCCCACACAGAAAGGAACCAAGCCCTAGGCCCTGGCTGAGCTGGCGCTAACAACCACCAACAGCTGGCCAGCTATGTGAATGAGCACTCCTGGAAGTGAATCCCTCAGCCCCCTCTCAATTTATCCCAGTGATGCTGAATAGAGCAGTGAACAGCCTCCCTGCCAAGCTGTCTGGATTGCAGATTTGTGGGAAAATTAGATTACTGCATTTTCTTAACTCCAAAGGTTTTTTAAAATGTTTGGACTGGAACAGGTTCAGGGTTTGGGTTCGGTTTATTTTGAAGCTCTGCTATCTACACATAGGATTTAAACCCAAACCCTCTACCTTTTAACATATTGAACCTGAACACACTTTTCTGGAGGTTTGAAGCCTTGCTTTTAAGTCTGAAAGAATACACAACATTGTTAATAACGATGTGGGATTTTCTATCTGGACCAGGAAGCAAAGACAAGAGATGAAGGATCCCATAATTCCACTGGAGAGTGTGCCTCTGGTGACCTAAAATCTCTCACTGAGATCCACCTCTTAAAGGTTCCACCACCTCCCAATAGTGCAGTGCTGGGGACCAAGTATTTTAATGCATTGGCCTTTGGGTCTCACTTATCCAATCCATGCTACTATCTTCTCTGACCATAAGTGAGAGAAATTGGGAATCAGTCATAGAAAGAAATTGGAGAAATTCACAAATATATGGGAATTTGTAGTGTACCTATTTCCTTCAGACTGGACATGGGCTGGACATGATGGGCTAGACATCTTGACCATCCTGATACAGACCACCTGTAGTGACTTCAGGGACCCTAGCCTTGTAGCCATGGCAACAAAATAAGTAATACTACACAGGCTAGCTAGACCTGTAGCAATGGTAATGGAGCCATCAACATTCTCTCTTGAAAGGAGTGGGGAGAGAGGGTCACAAGATCCTCACTGGACCCCAGCCCCCCACACAATACTCTCCTCTGAGGTGCCAACCACTAGTCCCTCCTGCCCCACCTGAAAATGACTCTAGGTTACATAAGAGATGAGCGATTGGCTGAGAGTGGGGCTTGATGGCCATATAGCTCCCAGAGAGGCTGCTGGGGAGCCACACTTGCTCCTTTAAGTCACCACAACACTGGAAGGGGGAGACTTGCTCCTGTAAGTGACCCCAGTGCTAGCAGGAACTTGGTGGTGTCGCTTTGGGACATCTCAGTGAGAACTTCTTGTAGATGTTCTTTCTCTTGGTGGAACTGTACCTAAAGGTTGTCCTCAAGTTACCCACTACCCCTGGAAACTTATGTTTGATGAAGTTTAACATGATCTGTCCTTTGGTCTGTCTGCGTCCCTTTGGCTTTCATGCAACAGGATTGAACAAAGTGTTGCTAAGTAACCTGGGTCAAAGGGAACTACAAGGGAAATTAGAAACCGTTTTGAGGTAAGTAAAAAAGAAGATATAGCATATCAAACATGATGGGATGTACCTCCAGCAGTTATTAGAAGGAAAGTTATGGTTATAAACCCCCACGTTAAAATGAATAACATAAGTGTTCACCCTAAAAGACACAAGAAAGAAAGAACAAATCAAATCACATAGGGCCCTATGGGCCAGTGTAAGAACTTTGGCTTTTATAACCTCGAAGTATCTTTTCTTTCTCTTTTTTTTTTTTTTTTTTGCGGTACTGGCGGTTGAACCCAGGGCCTCGCGCCTGCATACTCTGCAAGTGCTGGACCACTGAGCTGCACCTCAGCCCATTTTTTTTTACTTTTTGAGACAGGGTCTCGCTAAATTACGCAGACTGCCTCTGGTCTCGAACTTGCGATCCTCCCGCCTCCGCCTCCCAAGCCACTGGGATTACAGGCGTGCGCCACCACGCCCAGCCCTCGAAGTATCTTTTCTATCTTAAGAGAGGCCTAGGAGAAAATCTAAGAGATGATGATCCTGCTGAAATTGATTTAAAGAAAAATAAATAGGAGGCAACAGTCATTGTTCACAGATTCCACATTTGGAAATTTTTCTAATTGTTAAAATTTATTTGTAATCCTAAAATCAATATTGATGCACTTTTTATGGACATACAGAGAGCAGCAAAAAATCTGAGTTGTCGAAGATGCATATTTCCAGTTGGGGTGATATAAGGTTAGATAAGTGTGGCTTCCTGTTTCAGTTCTCATACTATAAACAAGTGTCATTTTTGTAGACTGTTTAGTGCCACAGTTTCCCCATTTTTTGTTCTTTTGTTGGTGAGTTTGCTAATTACAATGGCCACTGCTTCTGGAAGACAGTGGTGTGCCTGACCGAGAAAATATGTGTGCCCTAAGCTTTATTCAGGCATGAGTTATAATGCTGCTGACCATGAGTTCAACATTAACAAGCAAGTATGTGTTAAATAAGGTGACTTTAAACATAAACACAGACAAAACGAAGTTACATATGAATAGGTGATGAGAATATTGTGCCTGGAGGCTCCTGGGAACAAATCTCTGCATCTCTCCTAGAAGGATCATTCAGTATTGGCCAATTCAATGTCTGGGCGACTTAAAAGAATATAGTTGCCATCAATAGCAGGTACTGACTGCACATTTCTCATTCAAAGATAACTTGTGATCTTGCACATCTGTTATGGCCAAATAGGTTGGCCAGAGAATGTCACTGTTACTCCTTCATCTCTCTCACTGAATCCATGCCCAATTGTGAATGATGTTTTGTGGGAAATGATCATCCCATTAGCGACCTCCTGCATAATGAGAAATCATGACTCTCTATGGCTGCTGTCCACGGTGCTGACCATTAAGCCAGCTTTCCTGGAAGATGAGCAGCAACAGAAAATGATTATGAAACTCACAAGAGTGAATCTAAAGACTCTGGTCTCTACTCCCCAGGAATCGAGTCCAGTAACTTTCAAAAAGATACCGAGTCAATGCGCATGCTTGACGAGAGAGGTTTGATCCCATCCTGGCAGAGCAAGATGACATCCACAAGACCTGAATGATATCATTTTAGAGCTGCGGGAATCCTGGAAAGAGGTAAACACGGGATGAAGCTCACTGAGTCCCATTGGGTCCCCACATTTAGGCCTAAGTCCTTGATTTAATTTAACCAAGTCTTCTAAGCAACTTCAAACATCTTCAAATCTCCTGATTCTCTAAAAGGTTTATGTCTCCTGCCATTTTTATAACTAGCCTCCTGAGGGTCCTGAGCCCCCAAACTGATCCTCTAAAATCCAGAAATGCTACAGAAGTATTGAAAAAAAGTTCATGAGTGTAAATAAATTTTAGAGAAAGCGATGCATCAGAGAGGCCAAGAGAACAGAGTATTCCACTGAGACAATTACCAGTTTCAAATGCCAAAGAAGGCAGAAGTAAGGAAAATATGAAGACTAAATGTTTCTGCAACCCAGAATTTGCCCTGATTTTGCTTTGGTGCACTACACCTTCTCCATTCTCAGTTTTAAGTGGTGCTGATTCTACCCAGAAGTGGAGCATGTAACCCAAACCTAAGCCCAAATGCTGTTATTGGAATGTATCCCTAAAAGGTATGTTTTGGAAACTTACTGTAAATACATGCCATTTTTTGAAGTATCTCCAGCTCCACAGCCTGCAGCCACAGCCCTGTGGCATCCCATCCCGTCAGATCTCAGAAGCTAAGCAGGGTTGAGCCTGGTCAGTACCTGGATGGGAGACCGCCTGGGAACACCAGGTGCTGTAGGCTTGGGAGGCAGACCCAGAAACCCACTCCCAAAAAACAATCTGCCATTGAAAACCCTATGAATAGCAGAGAAGCACTGACAATAGTGTTTTGACTGTTGTACGTAGGGTCGCTATGAATTGGACACCAACTCGACGGCACCTAATGACAACAACATAGCTCCACAAAATTTTTATTTTTGTGTTTTTGTTGGTGAGTTTGTTGTTTACAGTGGTCCTCAACCCCCAAGACAACACTGTTAAGTAGTGAGACCTTTGAGGGGTGACTATCCCATAAGGTCTCTGGTATAAAAGATCTGTGAGATTGATCTCTTGCTCTCTCTCTCTCTCATTTTTCCCTTCTACCATGGAACTACCATAAAGCAGCAAGGCCTTCCCCACATTCTGGCATCTTGATATTGGGCATCTCCATCTCCGTATCTCTGGGAAATGAATTTATTTTCCATATCAATTACCCAAGCTGTGGTATTTTGTTATAGTAGCATGAATTACACTAAGATACTATTGAATGCACTCTGTTTCTAATCATAGTGTCCAGTTAGGAGCTGGAATATGCCTCGACAGAGACAAGAAAGCCCAGTAAAGGTAGGTGAGAATTAATCTAATCGTCTCTGGTCGAGCCATGAGTCCCAGTAGACACAGAGTTATGTATGTTTATGGGATGGAGCTAGCCTAGCCATCTTGTGACTACACTGGACAGATAATGGCATAAGCACAGGAAATAGAGCCAGGACTTACAAGCAGAGAAAATAGGTAGGTCCTGGTGATATTTTTTGAATTCTCTCCTAAGCTGAGCTTGAGTCCAAACTCCCTTACGTATGAGCTAGTTTGTTTCATTCTTGAATCCAAGGTAGTTTATATTGAATACTTGAAATAAGCACAGCCCTACTTCCATTAGCAATAAGTAGCAGGAGTAGAGTGTTTCAGGAGATGCATGGTAAAATTTGGGACTGACAAAAGTATTATGATGACAGTGACAGACAGCCCTACCCAGTACTCAAGAATCAGAATGGTAGTCGCATATTTGGGAATTGAGTAGAAAGGGGCTAAGGAAACTCTCTGGGGTGTTGTAAATGTTCTATGTGTTTATTATGGGGATGGTCATATAAGTGTGTACATCTACCAAATCTCACTGAGTTGTACTCTTAAGATCTGTGCATGCCATTGTATATAAATTTTAACTTTATTTCTATTTATCATTATTATTTTTGTAGTACAGGGAGGTTGAATTCAGGGCCTCACACATGCTTTGCAAGAGCTCTACCACTGAGATGCACCCTTAGCTCATTTTTTACTTTTTGAGAAAAAAAGTCAGTACAGAAATGTCAGAGTTAAACAATACAATAGATCAAATGGACTTAATGGGCATCCACAGAATGTTCCACCCAGAAGCTACAGAATGCACATTCTTCACAGAGATATGGAACTTTCTCTAAAATAATTTACAGTTTATGCCATAAATCAAGTCTTAACAAATAAGAAAATCAAAATAATTTCATGTGTCTTACTGGACCATAATGGGATATAACTAAAGAAATTATAGAAACTTTACAAATACATGGAGATTGAAGAATACACTCTTAAATAATCAATAGGCCCTTGAAGAAATCAGGGAGGAAATAAAAACAATTCCTAGAATCAAATGAAAATGAAAACACAACCTTTCAGAACCTTTGGGATATAGTAAAGGTGGTTCTAAGAGGAAAACGTATAGCTATGAGTACCTACATTAAAAAAAATCAGAGGATTCAAATAAATAATTTAATGATGCACATCAAGGTCTTACAAAAACAAAAACAAGCAAAATCCAAAATCAGTAGATGGAGAGAAATAAAGAATAGAGAAAAAATTAATGGAGACTAAAAGAATGATAAAAAGAATTGACAAACAAAAAGCTAGTTCTTTGAAAAGATAAATAAGATCAACAAATCCTTACCCACACTAGCCAAAGAGAGAGAGAGAGAGAGAGAGAGAGAGAGAGAGAGAGAGACACTCAAAATTGGACATGAAAAAGGGGATATTATAAAAAGTATCAATGAAATCCAGAGGATCATTAGGGAATATTTTGAGAATTTATAGTTCAAAAAACTGATAAAACCTAAATGAGAAGGATAAATTCCTAGACACATATGATCTACCAAAATTAAGTCAGGAGGATACAAGCCACTAAAACAGACTTTTAACGAGCAGTAACATTGAGGCTATAATACTCTTCCAACAAAGAAAAATCCAAGACCAGATGGATTCACTGCTGACTTTTAAAGAAGAATCAACACTAATGCGCCTCAAACTATTGCATAAACTAGAAATGGAAGGAACACTACTAAATTTATTCTATGAAGCCTGTATTACCCTGACACCAAAGACAGATAAGGATACAACAAAAAGAAAACCACAGAGCAATTTCCCTGATGAAAATGCATGCAAAACCCTTAATAAAATGCTTGCAAATTGACTTCCATAATACCTTAAAAAGACCATACACTATGATTGAGTTGGTTTCATTCCAAGGATGCAAGGGTGGCTCAACATATGGACGACAATAAATGTAATACAGCATATAAATAGGCTCAGAGACAAAAATCACATGATCACCTCAATAGTTGCAGAAAATGCCTTTGACAAACTTTAATATCTTTTTTTATTGGAAATTTTTAATGTACATCATAATGTGATTCATTTTGACATGCTTTTCATTGTGACAATTTTCATATATGCAATTTGATAAACATTATTCATATAGGTTACCCCGTACCCTCCTCTGTTTCTCCCCCTCCCACCCTTCCCATCTAAGTTTCCCATCCAAGTCTTCTCTATCTTTTACTATGTAGTATTTTTCTATATGTCCTTAGGTTCCATTTCTGTTTAAGATAGAAACTTTTCCTGTAGTGGTCTTTGTTTCTATCTTGTTAGAACAGTTACATGCGATTTCTAGTCCATTTATATTGACCTCATTCTTATCTTCCCTCCCCCCTTTTATTATGATCTGACCTTTGAGTAGGATTTTTCCTTCTTGTAATTTTGAGTCAGCTCTCTCATATGAGTGAGAACAAACTTTAATATCTTTTCATGATAAAAGCCCTGAAGAAACTAAGAATTGAAAGAACATAGCTCAACATAATAAAGGCAATACATGAAAAAACCTACAACCAACATCATAGTAAATGGTGAAAAACTGAAATAATTTCCTCTAAAATCAGGAATGAGACAAGGGCATCCACTGTCTCCCTGCTATTCAGTATAGTAATTGAACTCTTAGCCACAGCAATAAGACAAGAGAAAAGGGGATCTAAAAAGGAAAGGAAAAACTCAAATTATTCTTATTTGCAGATGAAATGATCCTATACTCAAAAGACCCTAAAAACTCCACCAGAAAACTCTTAGAGCTGATAAGCATTTTCAGCAAAGTAGCAGGATACAAAATCAACATATAAAAATCAGTAGCTTTTCTATATATGAATGACTAAAATTATTGAGAAAGAAAGGAAGAAAGAAAGAAATCAGGAAAACACTCCCATTCACTATAGCTTAGAAAAGAACAAAATACCTACGAATAAACCTAAACAAAGAGGTGAAAGACCTCTATAATGAAAAATTCAAAACCCTGAAGAAAGAAGTTGAAGACATGAGAAGATAGACCTCCCATGCTCATGAAATGGAAGAATTAGTATTGTGAAAATGGCTATATTAACAAAATCAATGTACAGATTTAATGCAATCTCTATAAAAATCCCAATGACATTGTTCACAGAAATAGAAAAAAGAATCTCAATGTTCATATGGAAGTGCAGAAGACTCCAAATCACTAAAGCATTCCTGAGCAAAAAGAGCAATGCAAAAGTCTGATTTCAAATTATACTACAGAGCTGTAGTAATGAAATCAACATGGTACTGCCACAAAAAAGAAGGGTAGCCCAATTGTATAGAATGAGAATCCAAAAATAAACTCACATAGCTACAGCCACCTAAAGTTTGACAAAGGTAGCAAAAATATAAGTTGGACAATAGCCTCTTCAAAAAATGGTTCTGGGAGAACTGGATGTTCTCATATAGAAACTACATCCTTCTCTCTCACCTTGGATGAAAATCAGTTCAAAATGGGTCAATGACCTGAAACTTTCAAACTGCTAAGAAACATAGGGAAAACACTTCAAAAAATAGGCATAGCAAGGACCTTCAGAAAAGGACCCCAAAGTGCAGGGAAAAATAGCAAGAACTGACAAATGGGATTGCATCAAATTAAAAGCTTTTTTTTTTTTTTTGACAGTGCTGGGGAATTGAACCCAGGGCCTTGCACATGCTAGGCAAGCTCTCTACTACTGAACTACCTCCCAGCCCAAATTAAGAGCTTTAAGAACACAATTATTAGAGTGAAGACACCATCCACAGAATGGTGGAAAATCCTTGCCAGGTATATATCAGACAAGGATTAATATATAGACTATATAAAGAGTTCAAAAAGAATTAAACATCAAGCAAGGGAAGTATCCAAATCAAAAATGGGCAAAGCAACTGGACAGAGTTCTCAAAAGAAGAAATACAAATGGCCAAAGATCAGAAGAAAAAATGCTCAACATCCTTAGCCATCAGGAAAATGCAAATCTCACCCTAGTCGCAATGGCTGCCATCAACAAAACAAACAACAACAAATGCTGGTGAGGATGCGGGGAGAAGGGAACCCTACCCCTCTGCGGGGGGAATGCAGATTGGTGCAGTCACTGTGGAAATCAGCATGGAGGTGCCCCAAAAAACTAAAAATAGAACTGCCATAAGATCTGGCTATACCACTCCTGGGTATATATCTGAGGGAATGTTAACATTCCACAGAAGTACCTGTCCATCCACAACTGGATATAGGAGGACCTTAGCGTCTCGCTTCTGAAGGACGTCTGGGTGCAGAGCCGCCGCGTGACGCCAGGGGTCGCTGCGGAGTTGTGGCCGGGTCTAGGCGGCCGCGCATCCTCGGCGGCCTGGGAACCGCACCTGGGCAGGTGGGGGCGGGCCCAGTGACAGCCCACAAAAGCCCTAGGCAGAGCCGCCCGGGATGCCGGCCGTGTGGGGCGGACCCGGATCCGATTGTGCACCGCGAGCTCCCGGCCCTGCGGACCTCAGGTGAGTCCCGCGGGGTCGAGCCGGACCGGCTGCAGGGTGCCAGGCACCTGGGCGGCCGAGGGGTGAAGTGGCCTCCCGGACACTGATCGTGAGGGGAGCCAGTGGCCGTGATGTTCGGACACTCTCCCAGGGCGATCCGGGTCCAGCTCTGGCGTCTACGCAGGCTGAGGCCGGGGCAGTGCAGAGTTGAGCTGCGGGCGTTTCTGAGACCCCTCGGGGGTCCAGGGCGCCCCTCCCCTCATCTGCCCGTCCTGCACCTGGTCAGCCCCTCCCTGGCCTCCGTGATGCAGACTTGCCAGTGACCGCCCTTTGCCCTCTCTGCTGTCTCTACCCGTCTTCAGGGGTTATTGTTGCAGAAAGAAGCAAGTGCTTGAGGCGGCTGGTGGGAGCCTCTCTGGCTGGAGGCCCCAGCAGGAGTGGTCCTGGGACAGACACGGGTTGAGCTGATCAACTGCTGGCCTGCTAGGCCGCCTTGATGCTCTTCCACGTGGCCTCTCCCTGCCAGCTCGCTGGCTGACTTGTCCACAGGGCAGATGCAGGGCTGCAAGCTCAGCAAGACAAGGCGAATTCCAACCTACAAGCGCTTTCTCCAGAGCCTACTTGGATCATGTTTATTAACAACCTGTGAGTCGAAGTTTAAGTCATGTGACTAACCCAGGGGTGGAAAATAGACTATTTTTTTACACAAAAGCAGAAATTGGCCACTTTTGCAGACTCCCACAGACATGGTGAGTTCAAGATATCCATGGGCCAACTAAGCAGAAATAACCAGGGCCAACTGGGTCTCAGTAGAAAGATTTTGGTTGGAGGTCAGATTTGGGACATCCGT
>VMDO01031937.1:5304-19632 GCA_007922755.1 Pedetes capensis
ATATATATATATATATATATATATATATATATATATATATATATATATATATATATATATATTTCCCAGCTGTTCTGGGGTGTATTAACCAAGAAGATTCATCTCTTGCCTCAGTGCACTGCTCTACTTTGAAAATCTTTGAGAAATGATTCCACGTGATATTCTTGACTCTTTACAGAGGAAAAAGTCATGTAATGAGGAAAAAGTCACGTAACTGATTGAACCAACTATATGATAATTAGAAATGACCTGTTAGTCACTATAAAATGATTATGTCCCAAGACATACTTTCTTGACAAATAATGACAATCTGCATTTATTTGAAATCAGAGTCATAAATCTGCTGCCGTTGGTATTAGAGCATTATTTTTCTTTGCTCCATCTTTATCCAGAGCCAGATTTCCCAAATTCAGAGAGGAGCTTAGACTCTGAGCCAAAATATTGTTTTTGAACTGCCAGAAGCTGCCTGTTAATTTCTCCCATGTTCTTATAAATTCAATTAAAAGCTGAAGCTCAGATCAAATTAAAATGACTTGCTTCGTTATCAAACATCCAGCCACCCAGCTGTTCACAATATTAACGTTAATACATTTCATGTACAATAGTATTTTCTAATGTTCTCTGTAGGTTCCCTCATGTCTGTAGCCAATTAATTACTTGTTATGTATGTGCTTATGGCAGCCTGGCTTCCTGTTTCCACTATTTCTTCCGCTCTCAGAAAGCCCTACAACACTTTAATCCTCACATTCATGAATCATAACTAACTGCAATATCCTTTCTTTTTTTCCCTCTGGATATAGGGCTTATACTAGAAAGGAGAGAAGTCTAACATCTCTAAGAAATTTAAATAGAATTCTTCTTCATTATTAAAAATTATGATCATAATCTATCTACTAATATATGTCTACCATGGCAGATATTTGGCATTATGACAAAAAATGAAACACCAAATATGAATGAATAAGGGAGATGGCAAGACATGCTGCTTCCTTTAGCTGAAGATTTAAAACATGCCAAATGGCTGTGTACCTGTCAGGCATACGTGTAATCCCAGTAACACGGGAGGTGAAGGCAGGAGGATCGTGAGTTCAAGGCCAGAGGCTGCCTATGCAATTTAGCAAGACCCTGTCTCAAAATAAAAAAGGGGCTGAGGGTGCAGTTCAGTGGTAGAGAGCTTCCCTAGTATGTGTGAGGATCTGGGTTCAGCTCCCTAGTAGTAAGGAAAAAAAAAAGATGTCAATATGATTGCATCTGTTGTTGTTGTTGTTGTTGTTGTTGTTGTTAGGTGCTGTCAAGTCGAGTCCGACTCATAGCGACCCTATGTACAGCAGCGGTAGTCCTGTGGCATCTGATCCTGTCAGATCTCAGAAGCTAAGCAGGGTGGGGCCTGGTTAGTACCTGGATGGGAGACCGCCTGGGAACACCAGAAGCTGTAGGCTTGCGAGAAGGACCTGGCAATCTCCTCCCAAAAATCAATCTGCCATTGAAAACCCTACAAACAGTAGAGAAGTAGTGACAATAGTGTTTCCCCTGTTGAACGGAGGGTCGCTATGAGTCGGATACCTACTCGATGGCACCTAACAACAACAACAACAATTGCATCTGTGTTTGTTTTTATTTTCACAATGATCAAAAATAAATGTTTTGACTGATTTTGGAAGTCTACCTTGTAGAAATAACTATTTCACTTAGTCAGTAACCAGTGACTCTTGGAAAGTGTGTACAATTTCCACCATTTCCCTCCTTCATGATAATCCCTTCCCGAATTGCTATATTTCTGTAGCTTTCTGGATCACCTGAGTCCTTATGAACCTTCCTTGGACATTCATGCTGTCTTTAGTATCTGTTTCAGACTAGCAAACATAGCTCTGCCCCAACAACTATATACCCACACATAGTTTACCAGCCTCAATCATTACTCATTCCACTGTCTAAATGGTATGCCCATTCCAAACCACCCAGTAGAAGTTCACGATCAACAGAGAACAAGTAGCAAGGTGAAGAAACAAGAAAAAGGACATGTAAGGCAAGGGTAATGAATAGCACAAGCAGAGGCATGAAGCACAAGAATTATACTCATTTCCAGAAGAGGAAGTGCAGGGGAAGCTTCATCAAGGGAAGGACATTTTCTTTGCTTTCAGTTATGTGCCACCTGATCAAAAGTGAAAGTTACACAAATATTTTATGGTGACGGTGAGTCAATAAGTCCATGATTGGCACTTGAGTATTAAAAGTGACTAGTATATGACTTAAGTGAATATAAAGTTTTACCTATACCTAGTTGGTCTTTCATCAATAAACTTTCATAATGTCCCAGTTTCATTATGGAATATCAGTGTTGTTGAACTTAGGAGTTCTAAATTAAATAGTTACATTCATATTTTATCATTTTTAATGACCCACACTTTCAAATGTGATGTTTCTCAAAGTATAAACTATATCAGAAAACTTACTTGATGTTTATTAAAATGTCAATTCCTGGAAGTCAGGCCAGATCTACTGAACCAGTTATTGTTGTTCATAGGTGCCTTTAAATTGAGTTTACTGAATCAGAACATAGCCGAAAGTCAGCATTTTGAGGAACACCCTCAACTGATTCAGATACACGACAAAGTCTAGCCATTTCACTAGCATGCCATCTGTCTGTGGTGAGTCACACTACAGTAATGACTGATGGAAATTTAGTGCGTACTGGCTCATCTTTGGCTGAATGTTGTGTCAGTGTTTGCCAAAGCATATTCTTCAGAGCCCTGCCCACTGGGAGGATCTAGAAAGATTTTTGTGGTCAAATACATCTGTGATACTAGCACATTATATAGTCTTCTCAGAGAAGCCCAGTGAAAATCAACATATTAAAGGTTCTGAGAAGTCCTGCATTAAAAGAAACACTTCTTTTACCTAGCTTTTCCCAAACCTCTTTGACTGTGAAACCCTTTATTCTCATAAACCTATTAGCATGCTATGGGATGTGTACATTAACATGAGTGTATTTGGAAAATAATGTCCTGATGTTTCACTGTTAAATTTGATATTGGCAATTATTTACGATTATCCAAATATTTTTCTAGTTTATTAAGATTTTTTAAAATCAGAGCTATATGCAACAGAACAACTGATTGTGGTAAAGGCTGAATAAACTGATGAAGGCAAACAAAAATACAATGAGGCTGACCAAAGTGGCACACACCTGTAATCCCAGTGCTCGGGAGGCTGAGACAGGAGGATCACGATTTCAAGGCCAGAAGCAGCCTGAATGATGTAGCAAGACCCTGCCTCAAGATTAAAAATAAATAAATAAAAATTAAAAAGGGACTGGTGGCGCAGCTCAGTGGTAGAGCACTTGCAAAGTATATGCAAGACCCTGGGTTCAGCACTCCAGTACCACCAAAATTAAAAAAAAAAAATTACACAATGAGGTTCCAAGTGGTTTTTTTCAATCACTTGTTCAATTATTAATGTCATTAGTTGCTGTTGTTGTTGTTGTTAGGTGCCATTGAATTGTATCTGACTCATAACGATTCTCATAGGGTTTTCAATGGCTGATTGTTTTCAGGATTATTTGAGAAGTGGGCTGCTATGTCCTTCTACTGTTTTTGTGATGCTGGGGGTTGAACCTAGGGTTTCAGAGAAGCGCAGAGTGGCATTCTACCAACTGAGCCAAACCCCAGCCCCAATGTTGTTATGTATATGCCAAATAATCTTTAAGAATAAGAAACCCACCACCAAAATTTAGTCAACAAATTGCGAGTCATAAAACAGTAACATACAGCTCAGTTCTGTTAGGTTGTTTTTTCAAAATTGTTTTATAACTAATTGTGAAATAATTTGGAGATTCTAGAGGATCAGAGGGGTCTGGGGTTTAGCTCAGTTGGTAGAGCGCTGCGCTGCAGTCTCTGAGGTCCCGAGTTCAATTCCCAGCACCGCAAAAATGGTAGAAGGACCTGGCAATGCACTCCCAAGGCAATCTCGAAACAGTCAGCCATTGAAAACCCTATGAGGGTCACTATGAGTCGGATACCGACTCGACGGCACCTAACAACAACAACAAGCAGATCAGAGACAACTTTTGGAGCAACCTGTAGAAGTTATAGTTCAGATTCTGTTTGTAATGATGTCTTCATTAACATAGCATCTCTCTTGTTACACATGATGAACTCTCCATTATCTAGCAGTAGACTCACTCTAGTGTGTATTTACTGGTGAAATTGCAACCACATCTTCACCTCACACCAGACTGTTTCACAATTCTCCAACCCTGAGATCCTTGGAAACACACTAAGAACATCTGAATCTAACTGCTCCAATTTTATCCAAGCAGCTTTCCTTCTTCCTATTTACAAATTACAGCCAAGACAATAAACTTTCATCTTTATAGAGATAATGTTTCCAGAAGGTACAATTTGCTCTATCAACTCACATGACCCTACTCAGTGCACTCTTACCTCTTTCTACATCCTAACTTCCCTGGTACATTTGGAACTCTGAATTTCTCTATGTAGTCTTAAATAAAATCAAGCCCCTTTAGGAAAGTACAGGCTTGGAATCTTTTTAAAGCTAGGAATGAGTGTGATACAAGCAGTAACAATAGAAGGTAGAAATCATTTGCTTTAAAGACAGTATCAAATATTACAGAATGCCCCATTGTGAAGAGCAGTTTACTACAGAATTAGCAATCAAGGCTTTTTGCCAGCCTCCTTAGCAGCTGTTAAAACTTGCTTGGAATCTTAGCATGAGAAAAGCTGCAGCAACTGTAAACTACAGTGGTTCATCTAAAATACATTTAGGGTTATGAAACGCACAGGAAAACATCTGCAAAGGAAAGAAAGCACTAGGGGAGGAAAAGGGCAAATTAGTAAAGTTTCCCAGAATTATGGCAGGGCCTGCCAGAGAAAGTTTATAAAAAGGTTTCCCCAACAGCTGCCAGACACAGAATTGGAGCTGCCAAGAGTAAAGGAATCTAAGAAAGGGTGGAAGGACCCAAGGGACATCTGTCTCTAAGTCTCAGAGTGAGGAAATGCACTGGAATGTAGATAGGCACTAAAGGAATATACGAAGAAATGTGGTCGGTTGGGTCATATATAATGAGCACAGTCCATACACAAACAAGCAGATATATACTATATTGTGCAAAGCACTTGTTACAGTGATTCCCAAAGAATAGCTTCTAAGCTGCAATTTAGATGGGATAAAACTGAATTTAATACGTGCTGATAAGTCAGGAGCTTGATCAGAAAAATTCAAAAATGCGTTTTTTAAAGAAAACACAAAATATGAGTGCAAAGTCAAAGAAGATAGTATGGTGAATCCCAAGTAATGAGTACTGTTAAGGATTGACATGTATCTGAATCAAGTTCACAATAAATTCAGAAAAGTACATTCAGGAATTGAAGAAGACATTAACTATTATCAATGGGTTATTTTTGTTGCAATTTATATTGGTCAAGTGATTTATCTTCTCTCACTACTCTTTCTGGTAATCTTGTAAGTCATTCATGGGCCAAATATATGAAAAATGGTAATTTCCTGAGATTTATGTAGAAAACTTTCACAGTAAAATGTAAATCTACGTTGATTATCTTTCCATCATTAAGTGTTTAGTAGTAACTTTAGACATACTGTAGAGATACTGCATAGAATTTTCAATGTGCTTACTCTATGAGGAGTTATAAATCTGAGGTTGTATTGGATAGCTGCCACCATCTTCAAATGTATCACAACAGGGTGTTGGTTACTGCTGTGTATTTTAAACATTGTTTTGCTGTCAAAAAGCCAGATAACTGGACATTAGAGAGCCTGCTTAAGGCCACACTTTCTGAAGTAAAAAAAAGAAAGAAAGAAAGAAAGAAATTCCAATATAATACATATTACTTTCAACATCTTATTGTTGGATAAATCTGTGCTAGTAACTAGATGAATATATTAGCAATAATTTTAAGAGGGTGGGGATTATATGTTATCCCTAGGCTATTTAGCCAAAAGAAGTTAGGACAAGATAAAAACCTTTGCTATACATGTCCATTGTCTGTTTACATAGAACTTTTCTTAGAGATATTCATCCTGTAACCATATACTAGTTTTCCCTAACAATAGATCCCCACTATTCCACCTTCCTCCATAGCCAGGTCAGCCTACTACCATGACCTGAACTTCTCATTGTCAGTATTATCTCTGTCTCTTCACACAAGAGTTCCCCCAGTTTCCAATATTTTTATGGTGCCTCCCCAATCCATTCCCAAATCCTTCAATTCCTTTATAACTCAGCTCAGTTTTCATAAGCTTTATCAAGATTGCTGTCTAGTGTCAGCCTACACTTAACTTTACAGAACTGTGAATTCCTCCAATATTTATTGACAGTTTATGTAACAAGATCATTATCTTGCTCATATGTGTGAATTGTTCTCCGAGAATAATGTAAAAAAACAAAACAAACAAACAACAAAAAAAACAAGACCTGTTCTTACACAGGGATCTCAAATTCCTTGAAAAGAGGGCTCAGACAGTGCATTTGATCTCCCATAATATCTACCACAGCACGGCTGTCATTCAACCAAAAGGGCTTACTGGGCATCTCTTTGTACTCTCAGCACTGTACAAGTGCATTATGCATATAGAAGGAGTAAAAAATATTGTATATATAGAGAGTTACTGTAAATAAATATTTCTTATACAAATCTATAATGTAGTAATAGATTGTTTCACCACATTATGCATCCTTCCTGGATTTGGTTATCTTTCCCTGGGCTCTAGAATTTCTGTGGAAATGCCTCCTTTCCAAGCATGCTCTTTCCAAAACATCTTTTAATGCAAACAGAAGTTTGCAACTTTTACCATTAAATTAGCAGTGTTTAACAATTATTAGAACTTCAAATGTATGAGTGACACCTAAGCCAAAAGATAAACACTTCAGAGCAAGATGAATATGAGGGGCACTGGACTGAGAATCAGAAATCTGGGTTTTATTGTTGGCTTGTTGTGTGATTTTGGATAGGTCACTTGGCCACTTTAGACTTGTTTTCTCACTAGTTCAGCCTCTCAACACTTGCTTCTCGTAGTGTGGTCCACACACCAGCAACATGGGCATCACCTAGGAGTTTCTCATCCCAGCGACTTGGGAGGCAGAGGCAGGAGGATTGCAAGTTTGAGACCAGAGGCAATCTGTGTAATTTAGCGAGACCTTGTCTAAAAAAAAAAAAAAAAAAAAAAAAAAAAATGAGCTGGAGGCGCAGCTCAATGGTCCAGCACTTGCAAAGCATGTAAGTGCGAGGCCCTGGGTTCAACCCCCAGTACAGGAAAAAAAAAAATGTAGTCAGGCCCCATCCTAGACCTACTAAATTAGAGCCTAATTTTAACAGAATCCACCAACTGACCATATGCATGTTAAAGTTTGAGAAGATCTATCCTAGACTATGAGATTTTTGAGGCCAGAGACTGTATCTTTGCACTATTCTATTCTCTAACACCTATTATTGAGTCTAGCACATTCTTAGGATTTAGATCTAAAATGTCCCCCAAAGGTCATATGTTTGACCGTTTGGTCCCCAGGTGGTGGCACTGTTTGTGGAGGCTGTGGAACTCTGGGAGGTGGGATTCTAGCTTTGCAGAAGCAGCTCCCCGGTGCAGGCCTTTGGAGATTTTTACCCAACCTGAGAGGTTCCAGTCGTGCTCTCTTCTCCTGATCTCTAAGATGTGAGGTTCTCTGCGACAAGTCCTGCCACCTGCTGCTGCCATGCCTTCCCCACCGCCATTATGGACTGTGATCCTCCAACTGCAAGCCCCCAATAAATATTTCCTTCCATAAAATTGCTTCTGTTGGTTTCTCTGCCACAGCAACACACCAGCTGACTAATATACACATGATGGAAATTCAATAGTTTGTTGAAAGAATAAATGAAAATGTAAAAAGAAAGGGCTAAGACTGTTTCTCTGGTTATTCCCAAGGTTAATATTCTATAATTGTAGGCTAAGCTTAAACTGGTTGATTTCAACCTAGGCAAAATGGATCTTAAAACTAAATCTTGCTTGATGGCTAATGTCTCTAGCCTATTTTTCCACTTCTTCAGTGATAAATTATATGCTAACTCAAAGCACAGCATTTTAAATCAGATTAGTTTAAAAACACTAGAGACTAAAGGGTGTGTGTGTGTACATGCATGTGTGTGTGTTTGTGTTCCTTCTATAATCAATATTTTTTTATACTCACTGAGATCCAGGATCTTGACATTAGAAATGTTCAATAAGTTTTTAGAAGTGAAAAAAAGAAAAAAGTTATCTTGGCCAGCTGCTTTTATAGCTCCTGTATATTAGCTGGCTTTAAATAATAACAGGAGAAAGAGAATATATACCATTATTTACAGAGACCATCAAACCTTGTGCACTGAATTTCTTGCCCCACTTCTACTACTTGTCTCTAGCTTTCAGAGAGTTTGAATAATCTCATATCCACTCCTGGGCTTCTGACTGTCCCAACTTGCTTGGCTTTCACTTTTCTCTCTATATAAATTGCATAAGCTCCTATCTTCTCTAACAAGACTCAGTGATTTCAGTAACATTCTAAGAACAAAAATGCAGAACTATTCATATTGTAATAACATCTGCTAAAATGATTCTGCCACTGCAGATTGAAAATATAGGGTTTGTTATCTAATTACCAGTAATGCTGAACAGGAAGTATGTGTATCTGGGAACATGGGGTGTCAGATTTGCAGGCATCCAAAACATTTATTTCTGAAAAATCCTGATAAATGATCTGCTTGCATTTCTAGTTGTACTTATTGGATAAATTGATTCCCCACATAAATTAATGTAAATGTGCTACTTGCATAATTTCCATGACCAATTATGGTGCCTTTCTTAAAATCTCCAACAAATTCTTAGCCTGTGACTTTCTGAAAGTTGTAACTTCTTATAGTTTCTGAATGAGTGAACTACCCACTTGTGTGGATCTGGGAGAATAGCTGGTACTGTGAGCAGTGGTGGCTGTAGAAGCAGAGTAATGGAAATGACACCCCCCAAAAACACATTTTTAAAAGCTTCGTCTATCTTCTACACCAAATCACTGTTGCTACTTTGGAGCATAAGGCTGGAAAATTATGGATGTGGCAAGACGGCAATATTGCTGTGGGATAATGCTTTGTGTTTTTGTCTCTTTGTGTTTGCTCCCTTCACCCCCAAAATTAACTAATGAGATCAACTACATACTTTGTTCCCTACTACTATCCTAAGTGGTCTTAATAAGACCACTAAATGTTTCCCTACTACTATACTAAGTGGTCTTTATAATACAAGCTGCTCAACTATTTATCTCTAATGCTATTATAAATATTCCCGTAACTGACCTTTCTGAAATAGTGAGGAATTGATCATTGATATCAGCATGCTAATAAATCTATCGTCTATGAAAATAATGATATTTGTTTATTACCACTAAGATTTAAGGAGAATCTGTGTTAGAATTTAGAATAGCTTATAGTTAAAACTTTGCTAGGGGGAAGATATGACCCAGAATGCCACCAATGAATTTGAAACTTGGCTAAAAACAAACCACCTAGCAAATTCCATTGTTGTTGTTGTTGTTGTTAGGTGCTGTCCAGTCAGTATCCGACTCATAGTGACCCTCATAGGGTTTTCAATGGCTGACTGTTTCAAGATTGCCTTGGGAGTGCATTGTCAGGTCCTTCTCCCATTTTTGTGGTGCTGGGAATTGAACTCGGGACCTCAGAGACTGCAGCGCAGCACTCTACCAACTGAGCTAAATCCCAGCCCAGCAAATTCCATACATAGCATTATTCACACATTTTGAATCTGCTCATGTTAGTTTAGCTGCTTTAACAGAATACCGCAGACCGGGTGGTTCAAACAATACACACTCATTGCTCACAGTTCCAGGGGCTGGGAAATCCAAGATCAGGGTGCCAGCATGGTCAATCCTGGTGAAAGCTCACATCTTGGTTTGAAAACATCCTTTTTTTTCTATTTTTGTGCTGTGCCCTCACATAGCAGAGAGGCAAGAAAGAGAGAGAGGGGTCTCATGCACCTCCTTCTCATTTTATAAGGGCACTAATCCAATTCATGAGAGATGCAGCCTTACGATCTATTCACCTCCTAGAAACCCCAGCTTCAAATACCATCATATCAGGGTTAGGGTTTCAACATATGAATTTGGAGGAAGGGGAAACAAGCATTCAATGTATTACAGTGGATAATGAATATAACCAGAATGATTTTAGAGCCTGACTTCCCTCTTTCAACACTTGAGATGTTTCTGAGATACACACACACACACACACACACACACACACACACACACACACACCCCTAGCAGCTCTGAAAATGAAGTTGTTCATCCAGGAAATATTAGCTGCCCCGAGTTATTCAAGCACAGTTTTCCTGAAAAGACATCAACTTTATATGGTAACTTAGGTCTCTGTGGCATCCTTCCTCTCAGAAATCAAACCCTAGAACTGACCAGGCCTGCAGCTGTAGCCCTGTGGCATCCGATCCCGTCAGATCTCAGAAGCTAAGCAGGGTCGGGCCTGGTTAGTACCTGGATGGGAGACTGCCTGGGAACACCAGAAGCTGTAGGCTTGGGAGAAGGACCTGGCAACCCCCTCCCAAAAATCAATCTGCCATTGAAAACCCGATGAACAGCAGAGAAGCACTGACAATAGTGTGTTCCCTGTTGTACAGAGGGTCGCTATGAGTCGGATACCGACTCGACGGCACCTAACAACAACAACAACAACAGAACTGACCAGTAACCAATGATCTTTAAAATTGCTGGCATGCTTTAAACTTGACCCTGTTTAAGTACACCTCTGACAAGAGGTATGAAATTGAGTGTATTAGTTTTCCAAGGCTGCTGCAACAACACAATGAAAAAACCACCATGTGGTTTAAAATCACAGAATCTTATTCTCTTGCAGTTCTTCTCTTACAGTTCTAGATGCTGGTTAGGTTGGTTAGGTGCCATCGAGTCATTTCCGACTCATAGCGACCCTCATAGGGTTTTCAATGGCTGATTGTTTCGGGATTGCCTTGGGAGTGGATTGCCACATCCTTCTCCCATTTTTGTGATGCTGGGAATTGAACTCTGGAGTTCAGAGACTGCAGAGCAGCACTCTACCAACTGAGCTAAATGCCAGTCTGTTCTAGATGCTAGAAGTCTGAAATCAAGGGGTTGGCAGGGCCCCTCTCCCTGCAAAGACTCTAGGAGTGGCTCCTTCCTTCCTTCCTTATTCCAACTTCTGGAAAGCCCAGGCTTTCCTTGACTTTTCCCAGCATCCTTCCAATCTGTGCCTCTGTCTTCTCATGGCCATTTTCCCTCTGTCTAAATTGTCTTCTTATAAGGACAAGAGTCACGTTGGATTAGGGTCTACCCTCATCCAGAATGATTCAATAAGATCACATTCACCCATACCAGAGACGAAGACTTCAACATATCTTTTGGGGGAATGTAATTCAACACATAGCCCTGGGAAAAATGATGTCTGGATGCTCCTTTGAGCTCTTACCTTTCCTTAACTGTTCTATTCAAATGTTGAACAAGAAATCTCATTACATTCTCTACCATTAATTTTACCATATTATTTGCAGAACACTGACTAAATGTGAAATTCAATAAATGCAAGCACAGAGATTCAATTTACTTTACTAATTCTTTATATCACTTTTAAAGTATCTTCCAGATCCCGCACTAGATAAATACATATCTCAGAAGTAAAATCAAGTACACAGTCATTAAAGACTAAAACCACAGATGTCACAGGCTCCATGCGGTCAATACCTTTAAGCAGACAGTCTGCTACAATCTGTACCAACTGACACTTCCAGGTAGTATACAAGCGAAGCCCTAGGGAGGCTGCATTGCTTCAATCTAGCCGCAGGGTAACATATATCATAGAAATCAACTTTTAAAAAAATTTCCTCCCTTAGGTGATCTGGGTGCTTTTGTGTGTGGCAGGTAGGAGTAATTGGCAGTCCAATCCAGGGCCTCACACATAGTTTTGCCAATGCTCTACCACTGAACTGTATTCCCAAGCCCTTTCTTTCTTTCTTATCTTGGGATAGGGTCTCACTAAGTTACATAGGCTGCCTCTGTCCTCAAAATCACAATCCTCCCACCTTAACCTTCCTAGTGGCCAGGATTACAAGCATGTGCCCCAGTACCCCGTGAGATAAGAGTTTTTAAAATGATAACCCCAAATAATCAGTTAAAATACAACTTACTCAGAAATATTAAGTGTAATCATATATTAATTTGCTTCAGAAATTAACTGGGATACATGTAATACTGTTTACTACTTGCTTTGTATGTTTCAAAGGTTTGAGAATTTGATTTATCTCCAGATGATCTAGATGCTTCTTAATTTCCTACTTTCTGACAATAGGTATAACATCAAGCTTGTGTTTATCTGTTTATTAGTATTCTTCATGGGCTGGGGTTTAGTTCAGTTGGTAGAGTGCTGCTCTGCATCCTCTGAGGACCTGGGTTCGATCCCCAGTACCACAAAAATGGGAGAAAGACTGGCAATCCACTCCTAAAGCAATCCCAAAACAATCAGCCATTGAAAACTTTATGAGTATCGCTATGAATCAGACTCAACTCAAGGGTGCCTAACAACAACAAAGTATTCTTCATTCAAAATTTTTTCAAGCTTAACTCTTCATGGGATGGTTCTGATTTTATACAGAGCTTCACATGATTTGAGAAACTTATTTACTATAGTTCTCAGATTCATCAGATGAAGGAGCATTAACTCAATAGGAAATTCCTTGTTATAAACTAAATTATGTTCCCCACATTTCACATGTTGAAGTGCTAACCCTCAGTATCTCAGAATGTGGCTATACTTGGAAATAGGTAATAGGTAAATGTTGTTGTTGTTAGGTGCCGTCAAGTCAGTATCCGACTCATAGCAACCCTCATAAGGTTTTCAATGGCTGAGTGCTTCGGGATTTCTTTGGGAGTGGATTGCCAAGTCCTTCTCCCATTTTTGTGGTGCTGGGAATTGAACTCAGGGCCTCAGAGACTGCAGCGCAGTGCTCTACCCACTGAGCTAAATCCCAGCCCAATAGGTAAATAGGTAAAGTTAAATGAGGTCTATAGGCCGGCCATAGTCTACTATAACTAGTATCCTTATTTGAAGAGGAAGAAACACAAGGATGTACACAGACAGATAAAAAGCCACAGGAATACAGCAAGAAGATACCACCTGCAAGCCAAGGAGGGAGGCCTCAGGAGAAACAAACCCTGCTAACACCTTGATCTAGGACTTCTAATCTCTAGACTATGAAAGAATAAGATTTTGTGGTTTTAAAATACCCAGTTTGTGGTACGTTTTTACACAACCTGAGCAAACTAATATACATTCTATGAGGTCACAAACTTTCATGTTATGAACAAAGAGAAAAAAGGATAATCTTTGATAATTTGTTAATCTCTTGCTCTTGGTATTTGACGCTTTTCTACAAAAAAGCCATGGTCTTCTATAATCTGGATTAGGAATGGTATATTCCAAAAATAATTTGAAGCCACTAGTTACAGCTACAAGTTTTAAAGAGTTGATTAATGAGCTAGGCATGCTGTAATCCCAGCACTCAGGAGGCAGAGGCAGGATGATCATGAGTTCGGCCTGGGCTACATAGTGAGATTCTCTCAAAGCCTGAGAAAATCTCTAGCAATGAATAAATAAATAAATAAATAAATAAATCTTTAAAAAATTGGTATAACCTCAAAGTTTACACTAGCATGTAATATTTAAGTTTGTTTTCTGGATGAAGCCTTTGAGAAAGGAGCATATAGTTTGTTAGTGTTGTTGTTGTTAGGTGCCGTCGAGTCGAGTCCGACTCATAGCGACCCTATGTACAGCAGATAGAAACACTTGCCGATTCTGTGCCAGGCAAACCATTTTATATATGTTTAAGCCCATTGTTGCAGACACTGTGTTAATCTATCTGGTGGAGGGCTTTCCTCTTTTCCATTGACCTGCCACTCTTCCAAACATGATGTCCTTCTCCAGGGATTGATCTCTCCTGACTACATGTCCAAAATATGTAAGACGCAGGCTGGCCATTCTTGCTTCCAAGGAGCACTCTGGTTGTACTTCTTCTAGGACAGATCTGTTGGTTCGTTTGGCAGTCCATGGTATATTCAATAGACGTCTCCAGCACCACAATTCAAAAGCATCAATTCTTTTTCTGTCTCTCTTATTCAATGTCCAGCTTTCACAACCATATGATGCCACTGAAAATACCATGGCATGAGTCAGACGCACCTTCGTCTTCAATGTGACATCTTTGCTTTTCAATACTCTAAAGAGATCTTTTGCC
>VMDO01031938.1:0-19541 GCA_007922755.1 Pedetes capensis
TCCTTCTCTTGGAGTTTAAGTACTTGTCAACCCAAAATAGTCTAAAAAATGTTTATTCTCTCTCATCAAATAAACTACAGCCCTATCCACATTAATCCTGTCTAAAATCTTCTAGAGGAACCTGATACCCTCCCTCTAGATGACCTATCAAAGTGCCTTCCAATTTCCATTGGAGGGTATCATAGAATATTCTTTGGGAAGAGCATGATCTCCCACTATGACAGGCAAGAATGAGGTGTTCCTCCTCTTTTTTTAGAAGGTGTCATAGGAGGTCTAGTGCAGAGTCAAAATTTTCACCATCACCCAGCTGTAAAGAGCCTACCTCCATCACATTATCAGTAAAGATCATGTGAGAAGCCAGATCTCTTACACTGGCCCTGCAGGAAAAAGGAGTCCCCACTACTCTAAGGACAATAGAGACTTGGGGAATCTATTCTACCTCCATTGGCAGTAATAAGGTGGTACATTCTAGTCCTTCTGTAATTAAGCAGAGAAATCTAGTTAAAACAGAAGTGTATAAAAAAACTGAGAATGCTACAATATATTCTGAAAATATCTGGGGTTTAATAGAAAATCGCTCAACTAGTTAAGAATAAGACAATCCTAAACTGAATGAGAAAAATTATCACTATATGCCAATATCAGGATGGCCAAAAAATATGTGAAAATAATTATATGGCATGATCAACTGGGTCTCATTCCAAGATCCAATATACCCAAATATTCATTAATGTAATCTACTATATTAGCATGCTAAAGAAGAAAAATCACAGAATCATAAAAATTAAAACAGAAAAATCATTTGACAAAATGTCATACCAGTTAACAAGAAAATGAGATATTTTGTTGTTGTTGTTAGGTTCTGTCATGTTGGGTCAGACTCATAGTGACCCTATGTTCAATAGAAGGAATCATTCCCAGACAATGTGCCATGCCTGCCACTATGTCAGTGCTTCTCTGATACTCATAGGATTTTCAATGGCTGATTGTTTCAGAATTGTTTTGGGAGTGGGCTGCCAGGTCCTTCTCCCATTTTTGGCAGTGCAGGGGATGGAGCCCAAGGCCTCAGAGAGAGCAGAGCAGCACTCTGTCAACAAAAATATAGTTATCAGAAAACTGAAAATAGAAGAGGAGCTTTCTCAATGTTATAAAGAGCAAATACAAAAGCACTACAGCTAGCATTATACTTCATGATGAAAGACTGCATCCTAAATGCCCTCCCACTAAAATTAGGAACAAGCCAAGAATAATGGCTTTCATCACTGTTGTTTTCCATAATTCTGGAAGCTCTAGTCAGTGGGGCAAGGCAAGACAAGAAATTAAAATGCATACAAATCCAAAATAAAAAATGAACCTGTCTCTATTTATATGTGACATATTTATATATGTGTAGAATCACAAAAATGTACTAGTAAAACTCCTGGTACTAATAACTGAGTTCAGCAAAGTCAGAGGAGATCAGCTAAATATATAACAGTAAATAATATTTATACTCTACCAATAAACACAGGAAGATCAAAATTAAAAGTGCAGTGCCATTATAACCATTGAAAAATGAGACAGATGTAAAGATAATGAAAATATATTCTAAAAGCTACACAATTATGATGAAAGAAATCGATGATATAGAGAGCCATATCTTGTACATGGATTGGAAAGTTCAGCACTGATAAAGACAACAGTTTTCTCAAATTAATATACAACTTTAAATTATTTCCTCTAAGGATTGTAGCAATGTGGTTTTTTTTTTTTTTTTGCCAAGATAAGCAAAATCATTTCAAAATTCATACAAAAAGTCAAAAGGAAGAGAAACTACTAAAACAAGGTTGTAAAAGAAAAGTAGAAGGAATCAGGCTATGCCATTTCAAAACGTGTCTTCAGTAGTCAAGACGGGGTGGTATTGGCAGTAGTATATACACATAAATAAATGAAACAGAGTAAAGGAACCAAAAGCAGATCTACATAGATATGTTCAATGATTTTTCTCCCTTCAGTACTTAAGAATTGAACCCAGGGACTTGCACATATTTTGCACATGCTCTACTACTAAGCTGCACCCCCAGCCCATTTGTTTTAGTTATTATTTTGAGACAAGGACTTGCTATTATGCAGCTGCCTATGTCCTCGAACTCATGATCCTCCCCACTCCATGACCTGAGTTGCTGGGATTACAGGCCTGCTCCATCATGCCTGATTTTGCCCAATTGATTTTTAGCTAAAGGTCCAAACAATTCAGTTGAGAAAGACAGCTTTTCAAGGAAACATTATGGACATACATTGGGGGGGAAAAAAAACAAGCCTTGACCTAGAACTTCTACTTTACGCAAAGTTAACTCAAGTTAAATCAGAGGCTTAGATGGAAATTGGAAAAACAACAACAATAAAAATCTTTTTGAACTAAGCATAGGAAAATATATTAAGGCTCTAGGGCACAGTAAAACATTCTTAGGTTTGACATCAAAAGCATGATTCATGAAAAGGAAAAAGAATAAGTTGTACTTCATCAAAATTAAAACTTTTGTGCTTTTATATTAATTATATGATTCGTCTTATTTCAGTAAAAAAAAGTCATTGAAATTTTGGTAGAGATTGCATTGAATTTGCTTGGAGTTTTGGGTAGGATGGATATTTTAACAATATTGATTTTTCTAATTAATGAACACAGGGAATCTTTCCATTTAATTGTGCTAAATTGTTTCTTCAATATTATATATGTGTGTGTATGTATGTATGTAGATATATATTTGTTATTTATATGTTTATATGGAGCTGGGTTTTAGCTCAGTAGGTAGAGTGCTGACTTGCACTCTCTGAGGCCCTGGGTTCAATCCTCAGCACCACAAAAATGGAGAAGGATGTGGCAATCCATTCCCGAAGCATTTCTGAAAACAATCGGCCATTGAAAACCTTATGAGTGTTGCTATGAGTCTGATCCCACTCAAAGACACCTAATAGCAACAATAACAATATAAATATTGTTGTTGTTAGTTATGCTGGAGTTGAATCCAACTCACAGTGACTCTAAGTACCACAGGATAAGACATTACCCAAAACACAATATTTCTACGTTTGACCTATTTGCAGTTAGTATGTTTTTTCTCATTTTGAGTCATGCAACAACAGCAAACCAAGGTCCTAGGAGTTTTATTCCATTCCCATCAAGGTCAACTCTTCCAAAGTCCTTTCATGCATGCCATCCAGCCTGGGGGGCTCATTTTCTGGCACTATATTTGACAGAGCATCTCTGCTACTGAGAGGGTTTTCAATGGCTAATTGTTTCAGGAGAGGGCTGTCAGGTCCTTCTCCCTAGTCTGTCTTAGTCTGGAAGCTCAGCTGAAAACTATCCACCATGGGTGTCCATGCTGGTATGGGAAGTACTTCTGGCATAGCTTTCAGCATCACAGAAGCACCCAGGTCTCCACAAGGAGACAAGCTGACAGACATATATATGTGCAGGCTGCCTCTGGTCTCAAACACATTTTCCTGTCTCCTTGACCCTGCCTCCTCAGTTGCTGGAATTATAGGCATGGTGCACCAGAGAACCCAGATAATGATTATATATATATATATATATATATATATATATATATATATATATATTATATACACACACATATATATATACATAATATATATGTTTCATATATATGCTATATATAAAAATATAATATAAGCATTTATATATTATATATAAGTATATAAAATATACTATATAGTTATATATATACTATATATAGTTATATATATAATATATATATTATATATTATATATATAAACTATATATCTTATATATTATATGTAAAAGTATATATAATATATATATTACATATATGTTGTTGTTGGTAGGTGCCGTCCAGTCGGTATCCGACTCATAGCGACCCTCATAGGGTTTTCAATGGCTGACTGTTTCAGGATTGCTTTGGGAGTGGATTGCCAGGCCCTTCTCCCATTTTTGCAGTGCTGGGAATTGACCTCAGGACATCAGAGACTGCAGCCCAGCACTCTACCATCTGAGCTAAATCCCAGCCCCATTATATATATAAACACATATATTTTTTTTGAGGTACTGGGGGTTGAACCCAGTGCCTCACACTTGCATGCTTTCCAAGTGCTGTACCACCGAGCTGCACCTACAGCCTTTTTGTTTGTTTGTTTGTTTAGTTCTTGAGACAGGGTCTTGCTAAATTGCTCAGACTGCCTCTGGTCTTGAACTTGCGATCCTCCTGCCTCCTCCTCCCAAGTTACTGGGATTACAGATGTGTGCCACTGGGCCCATCAGTGTTTTACATTTTTAAGTGTACATATTTTTCACACTTATAGCTGAATTTATCAACAAATATTTTATGCCTTGTAAATGAGATTGTTTTCTTTTGAAAATAATTTATTCTTAATGTGCAAAAACACTATTTAATTTGTTGATTTTTTATCATGCACCCTTGGTACATTTTTAGTATAAAAAGGAGCAAGTTTGTGTAGCATGTCCCTCTGGCCCTTTTGTAGTCACCCTGATTTTGATATGGCCATCCTGGTAGGCCTCCGTTGCCATCTCCACTTTTGCTTTCTTTCCCTGAAAACTGTGTGCAGGTCATTCCATGTGCCTGTTCATTCCATGTGCACAGTAGAACAGTTTCTGGTAGAATATTTAAATTTTTCTATATATAAGATCATGCCATCTGCAAATAGATACAATTTAGCTTCTCTTTTCTTAATCTTTCTTTCTTTAGATTGTTTTTTATACTTGGGGATTGAGTTCAAGGCCTCACACATTGCAAGCATGCTACTATTAGGCTGCCCCTCAGCCCATTTTTTATTTTTATTATGAGTTAGGGTATCACTAAATTTCACAGGCTGCCTTTGGCCTTGTACTCATGATCCTCCTGCCTCTGCCTCCTGAGTCACTGGAATTACAGTGTTCACCTGATATTGCTTATGAGTTGAATCTGAAAAAGTTGAAAGGAGGAAAGAGTAGAAGAGTGTTCCATAGAGACTGGGGCATGAAGGGATTGTGTACATTTAAAATTTTTTCTCTGAAAAATATCCTACTAGGAGGATGAAATTACACTACAGAATATGAGAAAAAAATCTCAAATCACATATTTGAAAAAAGACTAGTATCAAGATCATGAGAAGGGTTTCAAAACTCAACAGTAGAAAACCTTAAATACTAATTACTGCATAACCTAAAAATATGAAAAAAAATTATTGTGAAAGACATAAGAATGGAAAGTGAACACCTGGAAAGATATTCAACATTATTATAACTATTATTGTTGTTAGGTACAGTCGAGTTGATGGCCTATTCATAGCAACAACAGGTGAAACACTATTGTTAGTGCTTCTCTGCTATCCATAGGGTTTTCAATGGCTGATTGTTTTTGTGGGAGTGGGTTAGCAGGTCCTTCTCCCCAGCCTACAGCACCTGGTGTTCCCAGATGGTCTCCCATCCAGTAATAACCAGGCTCAACCCTGTTTAGCTTCTAAGATAGATACAACAATGGTACAACTTCAGGCAATTATAGCTATTAGGTAAATGAAAATTAAAACCACAGTGAGATATCATCTATTAGAATGATTAAAATCAAAACTAATGACAATACTGAATTCTGACAAAGGTATAAAGAAAGTAAATCACTCAAAGTGTTTACCATAATATAAAATGATAGTCATTTTGGAAAGCAGTTTGACAGTTTCTTAATAAACTATACATGCAAACACTATACTCTATCAATCCTGAAATTGCACTTCAAGACTTGTGTCCAAGAAAAATGAAGATCTTCCTTTACTCAAAAACCTCCACATGAAATTTCATAATAGTTTTATTCATAATAAGATAAAATTTAGAACAATGCAAGTGTCCTTCAAGAAGTGAATAATTTTACTATGGTATATCTATACCACAGAATAGGACTTATGAAAAAGGAACAAGTAGTTGAAACATACAACAACCTAGATGAATTTTTAGAGAATATTACTGAGTGGAGAAAAGTCTGAAAAGTTACATATGGTGCAATTCCATTTATATGTCAGTATTTTGTTTGTTTGTTTGTTTATAATTGAATTTCACTATGTAGTCTATGCTACCTGAAATTCACTATGTACCCCAGGTTGGCTTTGAACTCATAATATTCCTGACTCAGCCTCTGTAGTGCTGGGATAATAAATATGACTCACCACGTCTGTCTATATGAAAGTCTTGAAGTGACAAGACTATAGAAATTGAGAAGAGATTAGGTGTCAGATGCTGAATGGGAAATGAGGGTTTGAAGGACATTGGTGTGTGATAAACTGATAACATGAGGAAACTTTATGCTTATGGAAATGTTTTGCATCTTCACTGTATCAGTGCAAATATACTGATGTGACACTATACTATAGTTTTGCAGGATGTTACCATTGGGAGAAATTGAGAAAATAGTACATAATATTTCTTTGTATTATTACTTACAAATGTTTGTAGTCTATGATTATCTCAAAATTTAAAAATATTTATAAATATTATCATGGCTTAACATGTATCAATGCCACATGTTTCAACCTCACTGAGTGACTGAATCTGCATAGATCTCTGTGTACTGCACATGGAGGCTCTCAGTCCCACCTTCTCATCACAAACAGGAAGAGGATAGAACTGAGATATTTATGAATACCTGTGAGTAGTTTATATTTATTGGATTGTGAATATTCTTAAGAATATTTTAAATAATTTGCAAACATTGGAATGAAAAGTAAATTCATACTAAAATGACCAGATTTTATAAAACACCATAAAAATTAGTATTTGTTGTGATTTGTTTTGGTTAATCCAGTTAAAAAAAAAAAAAAAAGAAAGCCTGAAAGAATGTTATATGGCTCAAGGCAAAGCATTTAGTGCAATTTGTGTTAAAAAGCACAAATAGAATTCAAAACCTTCAAATTTAAATAATGAAACACAAAATACCTGTTCTCAGTAGTCAGCTGACAACTTTTCAAATAAAGGACATGTGCACTGCAAGTATAAATCAAATTTTATTTTTAGACAAATGCAGACTGCTTGCTGGTTAGTTGGGAAGTTGAGAATCATTTATCTTTTATTACTTTATACTACTTTCTATTTGTGGGCCTGGCCAAGGTAACCTAGGTAAAAGAAGGCTAAAGCTCAGAGCTAGAGACTAAAAAATAATAACTTCTGATGGGGTATAAAATACTTTTCTTAGTTGCTATTTACCAAGTTTTTGAAATGTATAGTATTTTTATCAGGCAGATGTCAGGGTCAGTACTTTTTCTTGTTATCATCATTACTTTTTTATGTTTGTGAGTTTTGTTATTGTAGATAGGGGATGGTTTAATAAGAATTGTCCTGGAAAATGGTATCAAAAAGGTGAAGCAAAACAGACAAAAGCATGGTGTTCTTGGTTTAGACTTTTGTTTCTCAGACATTGTCCTTGTAAGTACCTCTGTTTGACATATGTTAAGAAAAAAAATTCTACTTTCCTCATGTTCTTATTTCCCCACATGCACATATACACACATTTTTAGGGTATCTTTAATAGCTCCACTGGTAAATGCAGCAAATAATGTGATATTATGAATAAATATAGGTGAAGGGTATATTAAATAATATTGTATGATGCAATGTAAAATATCAAAGCTCATTTTTGCCAATTGAAATATTTTTTTGCAGGTAATGATGAAGAAACATTTAGAATCTGTCTCAAAACTTTAAAAAGAATATTACAAAGAAAGCATTTTCTTTATTTCATAGACCAAAATAGGATTTTTTTTTTCAGAGTGAGGAGTAGAACATTGAGGGCTTCAGAAGAAATCTTCTTTAAAAAAAATAAAAATAACACCAACAAATATATCATTGATGCTAGTTAGTGAGGCATACATGGAAGAAAAAAATGATATATTAGAAAGACATGAACGTGATTGATGTCTCAAATTCTTGGTGAATTCTAATCAGAAAATGTATATTCTTGTAGTTTATTAAAATAATCTAGAATACTAAGAGTTTACTGTAGAGTTTTGCTTTCTAATTTGTAAAATAAGAAAAACCATTCTCCCTTTCCTTTTCATGAGATGTTTTTTCTGTTATATATATATATATATATATATAAAAAATATATATATAAAAAATATATATTTATATATATTTTATATATATATATATATATATATATATATATATATGAACTAGAAAAGGAAAAGCAAAGTAAAGATTTGAAAAGGGAAAAAGTTTTAATTATCTTAGGATCTACTGTGTGAATTTTACAGCAGGCCTTAATAGAACACTAAAGGATTTCCATTTGGAGATTCACAAGCCTGCCACATGAATCCCCCAGTGACTGAATTTATAGCCCTCTGGTTTTGAGTTTAACCTGAATTGTGCTTTTTTCTCGCTAGGTTAGTGTTGCATTAAATTGTATCCTAAAGAATCTTTTAAATATCCCATTGTTCATTTAATATACACTCCTTCTCTTTGAATATTACTATATATGTCTTGGATAAAATACTTAGAAAGTGTTTGGAAGTCTCTACCATTGTAATTAAAGATACTTCTAGCCCTTGGATGTACATAAGCTAAATTATTCTTGTGATCTTTTGTCTGCTGCTCAGGCTGTCCTTTGGGTCAGGAAATAGAAATTGTTTCCAAATGATTTTTGTAGCTTCCTTCTCATTGCTGTCATTTTGCTGCTCAGCTCTTCTACCAGCTTTCACTTCTTCTCTTCTCTTCTCTTCTCTTCTCTGCTCTTCTCTTCTCTTCTCTTCTCCTTCACACATTGCTACAGTTATACATTATATATCCTATTACATTCACAACTGAGTGACACATAGACTGGCTCATCAGAATTAGTTACTCTCTCTTACAATCTATTTGAGCTGCTGTATCAAAATATTATGTAGACTGGGAATTTATTTATTACAGTTCTGGAGGCAGGGAAGTTCAAGATCCAAGTGTTAACGAATTATGTGTCTGATGAGAGTCTGCTTCCTCATAGACACCTGTCATCTCACCTTAACCTCACAAGGAAAAGAGCAAGGGCACTTTCTCAGACTGCTTTTATAAGGGAACTAATCCTATTCATGAAGGCTCTGCAATAATGTCAATACTTCCCTGATGTGCATCTCCTAATATTATCACCTTCAGGATTAGCATTTCAACATATGAATTTCAGAGAAACACAAACATTTCAACCATAGTCCTATCTCACAGAAAATCATGAGAATCAAGCTCTTTATATGTTTTTTTGTTTGTTTGTTTTCAGTACTGGAGGTTGAACCCAGGGCCTCACGCTTGCATGCTCTGCAAGTGCTGGACCACTGAGCTGCACCCTCAGCCCATTTTTTAACTTTTTGAGACAGGATCTCACTAAGTTACATAGACTGCCTCTGGTCTCGAAATTACGATCTTCTGACTTCTGCCTCTGGAGCTGTTGGGATTACAGGCGTGTGCCACTGCTCCTGGCTAAGCTCTTTATATGTTAAAGTGATAAAATCTGAGCTATTTCTTTAAAGAAGCAAAAGTATTAGCTGATTTATGTTCTGGCTAGAAAGGAAAATAATGTTTAAATGTTTTTGCCAACATGTACCTCATAAATCTGGACTCCCTATCTATTTTTATTCATCTTTTAAACTAATGTCTTCTGAAATAAAACAATACTACAAATTGCTGTTGTAGTTAGATGTCATCAAGTCGTCTCTGACTCATAGGGACCCTCATAGGGTTTTCTATGGCTGATGGTTTCGAGATTGCCTCAGGAGTGCATTGCCAGGTCCTTCTCCCATTTTTGTGGTGCTAGAAATCAAACCTGGGACCTCAGAGCCTGCAGAACTATGCTCTACCAGGGGATTTATCTCAGTTTGTAGAGCACTGCTCTTCAGTCTCTGAGAGCCCGGGTTGGATTCCCAACACTGCAAAAAAGGGAGAGGGACATGGCAATCTACTCCTGAGGCAATCTCGAAACAATCAGCCATAGAAAACCCTATGAGGGTCACTCTGAGTCTAACACGACTGGATGGCACCTAACAACAGCAACAACTATAAGGGGAATGTCATTTATGAGGTCTAGAATTTTGAGTGTATAATGTTCATTGATATTTCTTATTAAAGGAAAATTACTGAACTCTTTCTAAAAAATGAATATGCTGCTGGACATGGTGGCATATGCCATAATCCCTTCTCTTGGGAGGCTGAGGCAGGGGGAGAGAAGCAAGAGCAAGTTCAAGGCTAGCCTAGTCTACATAAAAAAAAAAAAAGTTCATATTAGGTTAAAGTATGGAAGTGAGTAAATAGATCAGAGGCTCCTGGAAATGCTGCAAATTAGACCAAGTAATGGCAGTGAGGGTAGAGAAAAATGGATTCACTTTAGACATCATTAAGATACATCAACAAGATTTGACATGTAAATGAACACATGGTCCAAGACAAGAATACATTAATTTTTCTGACTTGAAAAACATGGGACTGATGTTGTTATTGCCGTTAAATCAGAAAAAAACATCTCATGAAAAGGAAAGGGAGAATGATTTTTCTTATTTTACAAATTAGAAAGCAAAACTCTACAGTAAACTCTTAGTATTCTAGATTATTTTAATAAACTACAAGAGTTAAGCATACCTGTGTTTTTGTCTGTGCAGAACAGCCTTACACTGACTATCAAATTTGTCTGTTTATATACATTGTTGTTCAATTAACTAAGTTGAATTAGATGGAATATAAGAGTATACGTGGATTCATTTTTTTTTCTTTACTGTCTCAACTATTAAAAATTTTTAAAAAGGAAAAGAAAAGAAAAGAAATAGTTCCCACTGTTCTTGCAGCCAGGAACAAAAGTTACTGCAGTTAACTATGCCAGTTGTAGTTGTTGTTAGGTGTCACTGGGTCGGTGTCCACTCAGTGACCCTAGCACAACAGGGAAACACTATTGTCAGTGCTTCTCTGCTATTCATAGGGCTTTTAATGGCTGATTGTTTTTGGGGAGTGGGTTGCCAGGTCCTTCTCCCAAGCCCACAGTTCCTGGTGTTCCCAGGGTGTCTCCCATCCAAATACTAACCAGGCTCAATCTTGGGTGGCTTCCAAGATCTGACGGGATCCAAAGCCACGGTGGTATGGCTGCAGGCAACTATGTCAGTAGAGAAAAGAAATTCACAACAGCAGTGGTACTTATGGGTGGAGCTGACTATGTCTTGCCCCATCCCTGACCAACATCAACATTAGCCTATTTTCTTGCATCTTTTCTGTTGCCATAGAGACATGACATTTAGGAGCCCTTTGACACAGGCAGGACTGTACTTCATCTGAGGCAAATTTTGACCATTAGAAGACAAAGATAACTAGATAATTGTTCTCTCCTCCAATTTATGTCATTCTAGAAATGAAGTGCAACTGTAGTCTCTAACAGTATGTTGTGAGATCAAGAGAGCAGTCTGGGCTACAGCTGTGGATAATGTCACGTCTGAAGTCCTTGTGATGTCCCCTTTTCTTTCCAACTCATTCTACTTCTTGTACATTCCATCTCCCCTGAGATTCCCTGAGCTTGACACTGGATGTACATCCAATGGAGCAATGAACTTCTGTTTAAACTCTTCATCAGCAAGATTTAGAAATGTATTATATTCATTAGGCTAAGTTAACTTCCTTGCTCTCGTCAAAATCTGTTTGGAAGGCCTATTGATTATTTTAAATTCCATGGAATATCATAATGGCTCATTATGTTCATGACTTTCTACTTGTAGTCAATGAAAATGACAGTGCACATCTTTTACATGTTCTAATAAGTTAGATATGCCAAAAGGTGAAAGATACACTAAAATTAATAGTTGGGAGCAGACTATTATGAAATAATAGATAATTATGAAATAATAGTGTCCCGAGAGAATTATGAAGAACATTTGTAAGGAGAAATTCAAATGTTAGATCAAGTTATGGGTTTTTTTTTTTTTTTTTGGCTTGGTTATTTTTTATTGTTGTTGTTCTTTTCTTGTTTGTTTACTTCATTTTGAAAGAGAGGTAACCAGAGGTATCAAGACATTGCTGGGCTATAGTGAATGGCTCAATTATTTGAAAGTTCAAAAAGGAAGGAAATCAAAGAAAAGAGCACATGGAAGAACCAATATGATTTTAAAAATTGGAATGAAGACATACAGGCTGATTCTGATGAAGCTGTGGATGTTGAACATTTAAATTTCACAATGTCTTCTTTGCCAGCAAATGCCTTCTCCCATTCCCACTTGAAGAGCTTAATTTTTCCTTATCTAAAGAAGCTGTAATAATGTTCCATAAAGTAGTTGCCTTGGAAGGCACTGCTAATACTCCTCAGGTTCTGCCACCATTACCTCTCCTTACTTCTCAGAGGTTGATAATTTTGTTTTTAATATATTTTTTAGATTTTATAATAGCTTAAGACTTCTGTATCCCTTTGACAAACAAAGTCATTATAGCTTTAATTTTTCAGGATTTCTTTACTTTCCAGTATTCCAAGATATTCCAGGATCCACTAAACATAATGTTAGCTGTAGATTTTTCATAGAGGACCTTTAGAAGTTTGAGAAAGTTGCTTTCTATTCTTTGTTGAGAATTTTGCTCTTAAAGGTCTTCTGATTTTTTGTAATGTTTTTACTGTACTTATCAATTTAATAATCACATTTTGTGTCTCTATTAATAGACTAGATGATCTTCATGCATTTAGGTGCTGTCTTATTAAGTACATAGATGTTTACAATTTCTATAGCTTCTTGATTTATTTATTCTTTTGTTGTTACAAAATGCCTCTCTTTATTTCTAATAACATGCTCTGTTTTAAAGTCTATTTTATCTAGTCTTTATTGTTGTTGTTGTTGTTAGGTGTCGTCGAGTCGGTATCTAACTTATAGTGACCCTTTGTACAAACAGGGGAAACACTATTATCAGTGCTTCTCTGCTGTTCATAGGGTTTTCAGTGGCAGATTGATTTTTGGGAGTGGGTTGCCAGGTCCTTCTCCCAAGCCTACAGCTTCTGGTGTTCCCAGGTGGTCTCCCATCCAGGTACTAACCAGGCCTGACCCTGCTTAGCTTCCGAGATCTGGCAGGATCAGATGCTGCAGGGCTACAGCTGTAGGCAATCTTTATTAAGCCATTCAAATTCTTTGGTTATTACTATTTGCAGAGTATGTGTTTCATTATTTCATTTTCAATATGCTGTATGTCTAATCTAAGTTGTGTCTTCTATAGACAATACATAGTTCTACTATGATTTTTATTAATCCTAACCAACAATCTCTGCCTTTACACTGAATTGGATTTATTATCCCATTCACATTTAATGTTACTAAGGATACCCTTAAATTTTGGTTTCTTTAATTTGTTCTTATCTGTGTCTCCTGAATTTTTTTATTCCTTCTATATTTACTTGGTTTTTTTTTGGCATTGAGTGAATACTTTTTAGTTTAATAATTTAACTTAATTTAATTGGTATACATATTGATGGAAGATAGGATTTTTCTCTCTAAGGTCAGGAAAAAGACACAGATATAAGATGTATGTTCTTGTAAATTCTATTCAATATTCCATGTAGGTTCTATCTAAGACAAATAAAGAAGAAAACATTGTAAAAATATATCCATGAGAGGTGCTGAGGCTCACACCCTTAATCTCAGCTACTTGGGAGTCTGAGGCAGAAGAATTGCAGATTTAAAGTCAGAAGTCAGTCTGCACAATTTATTGAGACTTTATCTCAAAAGTAAATAATAAAATAAAAAAACTAGTTGGGAGGGTTGCTTAGTGGTGGAGTGCATGGAATGCACCTAATGTGCAAGAAGCTCTGAGTTCAACCTTACTAGTGCAAATGTATATATACACAGAGGCTATATATCTATATCTATATACACATACACACAAATATTGGGATGAAACTATTTCATGTTCCTGTTTTAAGAATGTGTCCTATGCTTGTTCTGAAGTGACAGGAGAAATATAATCCAACACATAATGCTATACTTTGCTACCTTAATTCAAGTCAACTTTAAATGTACCACATAGATAACATTTCTTAAAGTGTGGACACATGATTCTTTTCATCTAAAAGTCTAAAATGAGGAAATATCTAGAGGTGTTGTTGTTGTTATGTGCCATCAACTCGGGTCTGACTCACAGTGACCTGTAGGGAATTATCCAACCCTCATCTTGCCCCCCAATTGGTAATCAAGGATCTCCCCTTGACTACCCAATGGATGACATCTGGTTTCACTCTTTATTTGGATGTCTCTCCTAAATTGGTTGCACCTAGCCCCTCACGCCCCCACCTGATTGTCATCTTGAGACAGTTACCCAAGTGCTATATAAACAAAGCTTGATCTGCATGTGAGGCTGCTGGCTGCTGATGGTGATGCTGTGAGCTGCTGGCTGCTACCTCCTGCGGGGAACTCTCTCTCCATCTGACCACCGATGAAGAACGAACTCTCTCTGGATTTGACCAGCAACACAGAAGCATCTCTCCTCATGACCACCTAGACCAGGACAACTTGACAGCGCTCTCAAGGAAGGACAGACTACAAGCAAGGTGAGGAAAGCCTCTTGGACCCAGCGCCAAGGTGCTGAAGCTGAGGACAGTCTCCCATCCCAGTGCCAGAGGCAAAGGTGCAGCCAGTGCCCCTGAAGCACCAATAGAGCTATAACACTTGGGGGGGGGGGGAGAGAGAGAGAGAGAGAGAGAGAAAAGAGTTGCTTTCAGTCCCTAAAAGGCAAAAGTGCCTGAGGCTTTTTCCTTTCTCCCTTCTTGAAGCCTTCTGGGGGGCCACAGGAGTCAGTGACCCTCACCCCAGAGTCCCAAGTGAGTTGGGTTTAGTTATATGTGTGCATGGCCATGCCTCCCATCTGAACATCCAGGGCAGACAGGTGAGGTGAGCCCCCACAGTGACCCTATATATCGCAGAAAAAAACACTCACCAATTCTGTGCCAGGCACACAATCTTATTTATGTTTAAGCCCATTGTTGTAGATACTGTGTCAATCCATCTAGACATAGAAAATCATTATTGATGGCTCAGGGCTTACATTGTGAGCAATGAATAAATAAAAGGTTTTGGGTCCCTTTTTGAGGTGATAATTTTCTGAAATTTACTATAGTGAATGTGGCATATATCTGTGAGTACACTAAAAAAATACCCAAAGAACTTTCAACATTAAATGGGTTAATGAACTAAATGGTGTATGAACTATATACTTCAATAAAACTGTTAAAATGGTTGATAACATAGAAGTAGAGAATACAGTTGTGGTTACCAGAAGCTAGAAATGGTGGGATGGAGAGGAAGATGGAGAAAAAATGGTTAATTGATATGGAGTTGGATAAGAGGAATAATTTCTAATGTTCTTTAGTACATAAAGTAGCTATGGTTGACAAAAATTAAGTGTATATTTCAAAACAGCTAGTTGAGAATATTTTGAAATTTCCAACAGAAAGGAATAATAGATATTTGAGGTGAGGGATATGCCCATTGCCCTCTTCTGAGCAGTACACATTTTATTCATCCATCCAAATATCATACACATGCATGTGTGGTCTCTCCACATATGTACAATGCTCATGTATCTAATTAAAATAAAAATATATGGAGAAAACTATGTCCCACACTCATCTTACATATGTCCTTTACTGGTCCTAAAATAAGCCATTTATTCAAGCATCTTGGATACTTCACTGGTAAATGACATTCAAATCCAAAAACTGGATGGTAGGTTTCTCATTGTTACTGTGATGTCATTGTCTCCATGTCCTGTCATCTGACAGGATGATGCAATGTACATGGGGACTCTAACTTGTGTTCATACACGTTTACACATTTCCACATGTATCCATTCAGATACTTCCATATCCCCTTACTTGTCTGAAACTGTCCACTGTAAGAGTGAAAAACTTGACTCTCACCATCTGCCATCTATATATTTAATAGTTCACATTTACTCTAAATTTACATAGCTTTCAAAATCTGTAACTTGTATTCCAGTATGAGTAGGGAATAAATTTATCCCCTGGTGTGAAGTGCTTCTGTATATTTCCTTTTGACCTTAGCTTCAGACTCAGTTCCAGTCCCTTCAACCAGCATTTGTCTATAGCTATGCCATCCTGGCATCCCATACAGTCAGATCTTGGATGCTGAGCATAGTCGGGCCTGGTTAATCCTTTCATGGGAGGTCACCTGGGAATACCAGGTTATGTAGGCTAGGGAGAAGGACCTGGCAGCTCACTCCTGAAATAGCCAGACAACACAAACTCTATGAATAGCAGAGAAGCACTGACATAGTGTCAGTTATGGCACATTGTCAGGGAATGTTTCTTCTGTTGAACATAGGGTTGCTGGGTTGGCACCTAACAACAGTATCCAGCATCTTTTCTCCATCTTCACCCCATCTCAAACCCCTATAGGAGATTCTTTCATCTGTAGTACAGAATATTATCTTAAACTCTGTACACTGATGCTCACAGTGCTTTAGAGTTCCAGGTAATGTTTCTAGGTAGTTTCTTACTACATTTCTGGTAAATTATTACAACAGCCTTGGAAACTCATTACCTGGTATGTGAATTTATTTTTCATAGAATAGCTTGCCTTTTTTTTTTCTTTCAATGTATACCACAAAGGAGATATTTTGATTTTATTAAAGCCCATACTTTTCTTCTTTAATTTCATAGAATATACCGTTAATCCTGTATTTATAACATGTTATCAAACCCAAGTTCATGAAAATTTTCTTGTATTTTTTTCCCTAGAAGTTTCAGTTTCATAGTTTTACATTTATGTTTGTTACCAATTGTGAGTTTATTCTTTGGTGAAAGATACATCTTCACCTCTCTTTCTCTCTTTCTCTCTCTCTCTTTTACTCTCTCTCTTTCTTTCTTATGTCTAATTGTTCCAGCACCATTTGATGAAAAAGCTATCCTTTTTTTTACTGAATTTTCTATGCTGCTTTGCTAGTGATCAGATGACTACATTTCTGTGGCTCCTGCTCTCTAGATGTTTACTTTATTGATCTCTGTGTCTTTTCTTTCATGTGTGCTATGATGTCTTGATTATAGTAGATTTATAGTAATTCTTGATTTGAGTATTATCAATTTTCCAACTTTATTTTTCTTCTTCAGTATTGTGTTTCCTTTCCATGTAAACTTTAGAATCACTTTGTTGATATATAAAAGGTACACAAAGATGTTTCAGAGAATTTTGATTGTGATTGCATTGAATTTAGAGACCATGGAAGAGTGAATTGACATTTTGACAATATTAAGTCCTCTAATCAACAAATGCTCTACCTGGGATTTAGCTCAGTGGGTAGAGCGCTGCGCTGCAGTCTCTGAGGACCCTAGTTCAATTCCCAGCACCGCAAAAATGGGAGAAGGGCCTGGCAATCCACTCCCAAGGCAATCACGAAACAGTCAGCCATTGAAAACCCTGTGAGGGTCGCTATGAGTCAGATACTGACTGGACAGCACCTAACAACAACAATCAACAAATAAGAAATATCTCTCTATATTTAAATTTATTTTGATTTCTTTCATATTTTTATAGATTTCTGCACATTGGTCCTACACATGTTTTGTTAGATGTATCTAAGTATTGCATATTTGGTGCTGTTATTTTTTTTTTTTTTTTTCAGTACTGTGGGTTAAACCCAGGGCCTTGAGCTTGCATTCTCTGCAAGTGCTGGGCCACTGAGCTGCACCCTCAGCACATTTTTTTTACTTTTTGAGATAGGGTCTCGCTAAATTACACTGGCTGCCTCTGGTCTCGAACTTGCGATCCTCCTGCCTCTGCCTCCCCAGCTGCTGGGATTACAGGTGTGTGCCACCACACCTGGCATAATTTTTTAAAAAATAACTTCAAATTCAAATGGTTCATTTCTCACACAGAGAAAAGGAAATAAGTTTTGGGTATTGATCTTATCTTATGAAGACTCACTATCCTGAAAACTGTACTTGGCTGTTAGGTTCTGTCAAGTCAAATCAACTCATAGTGACCCTATGTAGAACAGCACAAAGCATTATCTGGCACTGTACCATGTCCTGCACTACTGTCAGTGCTTCTCTGCTATTGATAGGGTTTTCGATGGTTGATTGTTTTGAGAATAGGGTGTGGGATCCTGTTCCCAAACCTACAGCACCCAGTATTCCCAGACAGTCTCCCAGCCAAGAACTTACCAGGCCTGATCCTGCTCACCTTCCAAGATCAGATGGGATTGGATGCCAGGGTGGTATGGAGGAAGGAAGTTGCCTATTAGTATCTAATGGTTTATTATACACTTCTTTTGGATTTTTAAAAATTGACAACCACATCATATGCAAATAAAAGTATTATTTCTCTTTTGTAATTCATGCAGATCATTTACTTGTTTTAATGTGCTAGCTAGGACTTCCATTTTGATGTTGGGTAAGAGTGATGAAAAAGACTTCCTTGCATTGCTCATAATGTTAGGACAAAAATGCCTCTGATTTTTTTTTTAGTATGTTGGCACTAGCTTTTTCGTGTGTATATGAAAAATCTTTATGTACGTGAGAAGATTTCCTTCTATGGCTTCACTGAGAAGTTTTATTTTTGATCATAAATAACATTGGATTTTGTCAAATGTTTCTTGTATCAGCTAATATGATTGTGGCCTGCAGCGGTAGCCCTGTGGCATCCGATCCCATCAGATCTCTGAAGCTAAGCAGGGTCGGGCCTGGTTAGTACCTGGATGGGAGACCACCTAGGAACACCAGAAGCTGTAGACTTGGGAGAAGGACCTGGCAACCCCCTTCCAAAAATCAATCTGCCATTGAAAACCCTATGAATAGCAGAGAAGCACTGACAATAGTGTTTCCCCTGTTGTACAGAGGGTCGCTATGAGTCAGATACCGACTTGACATCACCTAACAACAATATGATTGTATTTTTCTTCTTAAACCTTTGGACAGTGCACTTTATATTGTTTGATTTTCTTTCATTTGACATCTTATGTATCAGTAATAAATGCCACTTGATTATAGAGTACATTTTATACATTATGGGATTTGATTTTTTAAAACTTTATTAAGAACTTTTGCTATTTATAATAGATGTTAATCTGTTGTTTTCCTTTCTGGGTTTGGGACTGAATAATAAGAGCCTCGCAGCCTGTGTTATGAGTTTCATGTGCTTATGTTTTGTGGAAAAGATTATGGAGAATTTGTATAATTTCTTGCTTAAATACTTGATAGAATTCATCAATGAAACCACTTGGGCCTGATGCATTCTATTTTGGAAAATTGTTAATTGCTGATTTAATTTTATTAATAGATATAGGTTATTCAGATTATCTCTTTCTCTTTATATGCATTTTATTATTTTATGTCTTTCAACTAATTTCTCCATTTAATTTAATCATTAAAATTTATGAGCATAGAGTTATACAGGAATTGATTTAATATACATATTTAATGTGTATGGGTTCAGCAGTGGTGAAATAGCTTCCACTTCTGATTATGGTTATTGGTTTCCCCACACCCCTTCTCTCTTTCTCTGTCTCTCTCTCTGTTTGCCTGTACGGAGACATATCTATTTTACTGATTTTTTTTTT
>VMDO01031939.1:0-19521 GCA_007922755.1 Pedetes capensis
TCTTATGATTTATCTGTTAACTGTGAATACACCAAGGATAAATATCACTGAAGATAATTGCTTGCCTTGGGAGTTACCATGGGTATTTTTACCCCTGAAACACAAACAACAGCCTATTCTATTGAGTCACATAATTTCTAAAACTTCATTTTGATATTTCCCCCAAATGATTCAAAATCTTTTAAGGAGACATCCTACTCTTCAGGAAACGGGTTTAGGATGCAGAACACTGAGTTAAATTAAGCCTCAAGATACCTCAAAAAACTAATTCCCAAAAGTGGAAAATGGAGAAGGTCAGTATCCTTTGCATATTCTTGAAATAGAAAACCAACTCCTGAGAAATGCCTTGTTTCCTGTACAACAAGGAAAAAGTAGATCAGATTTTAAGGTAAATATTTTCCTCCCCGATAAACATGTCTCTTGTAATTATGGTGGTTTTTATGACAACATCCATCACTCTTGAGGACATGATACTCCCCAAATGTAGACTTTAAAAGTAAAGTTTCTGCACTGTGTTCTGAAAGGAAACAAACACAAAACTTCACAAGTATTGTCATGCCAAGACAAATTACTTTTATCCATTATGTTACCAAATTACCTTTGCACTTTACAAGATACTTAAAAAATGAATCCATTGATCTATGGCTTGCCTTTTCTGAAATGGATGGCATGAGTAGGTCAAGTGCTTTGAGTTACTTGGAATGATCCATAGATACTGGCTTCTTGTGGTGCCATAAATTAAATACAGTAGTAGTATGCTAAGTACCATTTCTTTTTCTTTTCTTTCTTTTTTTTTTCAATACTAGGAGCATGAACACAGGTCCTTGCATGTGCTAGGCAGGTGTAAGTGCATCTCCATGACTGAGATGCACCCCATTTATTTTTTATTTTTTGTTTTGGGACAGATCTCACTAAGTTGTGCAGGCTTCCTCTGGTCTCAAACTTGGGATCCTCTGACTTTAGCCTCCCAAGTTGCTGGAATTATAGGTGCATGCCACAGTGCCTGGCACAAAGTATCATTTCTTTAAAAGGTAGTGTGGATATTTAATGACACTTGAAAAACCAGTAGTGTATTATTCTTTATGTTTAGATAATTCTGTTTCTTTTTAAATATTATTTAATTAGTGTACAATATAATGAGTTTCTTTTTCTTTTTTTCCTTTTTTTTTTTTTTTGTGTGTGTGTGGTGCTGTTGTTTTGTGGAGTTGAACCCAGGGCCTCACACATGCTTTTTGCAAGTGCTCAACCACTGAACCATACCCCCAGATCATTTGTGACCTTGTATTTGTGAGACAAGGTCTCACCATGTTACACAGGCTGCCTCTGGCCTAGAACTTGTTACCCTCCTGTCTCTGCCTCCCAAGTTGCTGGTGTTAAACATGTACACCAGCTTGCCTGGTTTATAATGAGTTTCATTAGGGAATTATCGTACTGTTGAGCCATGTATTTTGGCATGTTCTCTTCCTCATTACCCCTTCATTTTGCTCCCATCCCCTCACACTAGATATGGCCTCTTGTACTTCCTAATCTTGGTTACGTGTGTGTGTGTGTGTGTGTGTGTGTGTGTGTGTGTGTGCCTGTGTGTGTGTATGCTTTTCATTTGAAGATAGATCTTCCACATATGATTGAGAACATGCAGTATGTGTCTTTCTGAGTCTGGCTTATTTCACTTAGAATGATAATCTCCAGTTGGATCCATTTTCCTGAGAATGACACAATTTCATTCTTCTTTATGGCAGGATAATATTCCATTGCATATATACGCCACATTTTTAGTCCATTCATCTTTAGGTAACAATTTTTCTTATTTTTAAAAAATAAAGTAAGACTTCTTTTGACACAGAGTAAAAATAAGACGATCATTACTAACTTCAACTACACTGGATTAAGAATTTCTATTCACTACAATTAGTACTAGAACAGCTTTTTAGAAGTTGGGGCAAAATCAAGTGTTTGAAAGGATGTGGAACAACAAGAATTCCCTCTTGCATATGGGAGTGATTATTCATACAACCATTTTGCCAAGTAGTTTGATACTGTAAGATTAAAGAACAAGTGCTCAGGCTGCTCTGAAGGAAATACAGGTGAACAATGGCAAAATAAGATTTGCTTTTTATTTTTTGTAGCTCATTAGTTTCAGAAATAGCTTTGAATTACTAAACACAGAAAAAGACTAATATAATCACTTAAATTTTCTTCATGCCAGAAATAGAGTGAAGTATCCTGGAGCAATGTGGCATTTAGGATATTGTGGTAGTGTTTAGATATGAAGATTTAGACAAAAAAGAGAAGGATTGGGGGATAGAACCATTATTAGGAAAGAATTGCAACATTGCCTTTTACAATGTACAAGCAGATTCTTGATTACACCAAAGCCAAATGAAGCAATACAAATAATTTTGAACTCAGAATTTCATGGCGACAGAAGTCAGAGCGAGAAGATAAGGAGGTCTAAAAGCTAAATTGTGTGGCTAAACATTTAGTATAACATTTGAATTTCATGAGAAAAAGGTTCTGAGGGCAAAAAGACTTTAATGAAATGAAATTATAAAGACTTTATTATAAAAATGGTCACTTTCCTAATGGCACTTTCTAAGTAATTTAAAAATATAAATCCATCTAGTGACCGAAAAATTGTGAAACAGTTTTTATTCAGAGAAGGAAATTTCTGAGATTTTTGAAGAATATGGATTTTTAAGAGACATTATAACAAGAAATTTTGTAATATCATGAGCTGGAAAATCAATTAAAATTAATTATTGAGAATGCAAGTTAGCACCACTTAGTGTTAGTGGGAAATCAGTTACTCACTTGGAAGACACTGCAAAAAAAGAAAGAATAATGTTAAGTATCAGAACATACTTGGAACTATTAATTGTTTTTCAGTGAAATGAATTAATATTTTATCTGACTTAAGGAAAGCAAAGCCTACATGGGTGGATTGATACTTGGGAAGAAATTTCCTCAGGCATGTCCGAGTTTTAGAAGATCATTTAATCATTTTGATTCCAGGATTGATCTAAATCCATATATCTGGTATGATTGACAGTCAGTGATCCCAGTAATCCACTGAAAGAGCCGGGTGCCTAGATCTGCCAGAGGCTGAATAATTTCGGGACTATAAGAACAACACAGCTTCTTTCTCACACAGACATCCTTGAAGACTTCTGTTGGTTCTGGCCTGTGTCCATGCCATGCTCTGGAATAAAAGCTTGAAGCATTTCCCATTCACATTCAGTGTTGATATGTGAAGATGCCGACTCTTTCTGAATCATTTTGTAGCACACCGTGAGGAGTGGGGTGGGTAGTCTATGAAGACAGTCATTGCTATGCCTTCCCTGCACCCACTTGCTGCTTCCCACATCAAGAAGTGACTTCTAATCCATTCCTTGGCCTCTTGAATCTGGACTGTTCTTAATGACTTGCTTGACCAGCAGATTGCAAAGGAATTGATTGTGAAGCTGGTCAGAGAAAGCTGGCAGGTCCATCTGAATCTTTGACCTGGAGGAACCCAGGTCCTGCAAAAAGTCTGATAATTCTAGTTCGCACTTTGTAACATAACTACCATGCTATGCCTGCTCTCTTGCTTGACCAAATTAGTTTCATAGAAAGCCTACGTGGAGAAAGATGAGTCCTTGTCACCCTTTAGCTGTTCCAGCCATCCTAGCTGAGCTGCCTAACATGTGAGTTTCCACCTCGAGCGAACTATGTGGCACTCCAGTTGAAACTATCTAGTTCAGCTCTGTCAACCCACCTGACATGCCTAATACTAATAAACCATGTGTTGAGCTTCTGTACTGGGGGTGGTAAGGTGTGTGATAATGCATAACCAAACAGTCTGACTTCAAGTAGGAACATTTAGCATTTTGTCCTTTCCATTCAGCATCTTTAAAAGCTCTAAAAGTATCATTTCTTCTTGTTGTTCATCTAATTAGCACCTTGTTATACGCTGGAGAATCTTTCCTGCAGGTGACATTTCTTGGGTAGGTGTGTGTTTTCTGCAGGCTTGTCAGCTCGGTGATGCTACAAGCCTCGGAATTCCTTTAAGACTGCAACATGCATTATTTTCTGGCATGCTTTGATGATATCCTCTCTGCCATGTGTCCCTGAACTATTTATAGTAAAAATTGGTGGGGAGAAGGAAGTCAAAGAAGAGCCTGGAAATAATGTCAAAATAGAATATGTATTTATTTCTCTTGTCATATTAGCCCTTAATGATACAATTTGTTGATTCTTTCTTAAGATCCATTTCCTCAAAATATACTACTGTTTCTCCTGTGTCAGACTGAAATATTGGCTTTAATTTGCATTTTTCCTCATTACCAGGGAAGTTGAACATTTTCTTCCTCCTTGTTTATTGCTTTCAGGTGAATTGTTCATACATATTTTGTGCATTATTGATTTTTAGGATTTCTTTATACTGGCTGCCTGAATAAGCTGTAAAGCTACTCCTTGTCTATGCCTTGTGTTTTGAATCTATTATTTACTTTATTGCATAGATGTTGCAGTATTTCTTTTATAATCATGCTGCTTTAAGAAAATCTTCTTCCTTCAGATACCCTAAGGTTAATTACCTATATATTTTCTAGACATTTTAGATTAGCTTTACTCATTGGAGTGTTTAGTATATTTGGGCTTGACTTTGGTATGTAATATGAGCAAGGCATATATTTTTCCTATGGATGTTCAATTTTCCCATTAGCTTTTAATAAAATGCCATCATCTCCCCGTGATTTGTAATGCCCTCTTTTTCTGTGAACCAGATCTCTACATAAACTTGGTTATGTGTCTGAGCTCAGTGTTCTCTTATTTTTTTCTTGTTGAGTATCTCTGCATCAATACTTAGTCACCTCTTAACACTGTTTCCTTTTGCTGTTGTGACTGGAAGTCTTTTATTTCTTATTACATTTTGTGATTAATCATCGCTCTTGACTTTGGCATATTAAGGAGATGCCATATAAACCAAAAGCATTGATGTAAATGTAATGCTATCTATTTTTTAACCCTACACTATCTCCTGCTATTGACTTATAATTCTGCCATTTTTTTGCCTTTTGGCAGTCTGAGGCTCAGTTAATAAAACCAGTCTTGCTAAGGGCTACACTGCTAATCAACTTTAAAACCCTTTTACCTATATTATCTGCTAATTCTCCCTGTGGCAGGTGTAGTAAGGATGAGACAGCAAGCTTCAGTTAAATGAAAGGAAAATGTTATGATTAATCTTGACACGTGAGAAAGAATTTTGCTAAATGATGTAAGATATTATTATATTGTGGTTTGTCCAGCAAAGGGACTAGGAGAAATAATATATTCCAATTGAAATGGAAATATATTTGTTTCACTGTACTGTGTTCCTTTGGTCTCACTCTATCTCCAGCATATTTGTTGTTGTTGTTGTCGGGTGCCGTCGAGTCAGTATCCAACTCATAGCGACCCTCATAGGATTTTCAATGGCTGACTGTTTCGGGATAGCCTTGGGAGTGGATTGCCAGGTCCTTCTCCCATTTTTACGGTGCAGGGAATTGAACTCAGGACCTCAGAGACTGCAGTGCAGTGCTCTACCAACTGAGCCAAATCCCAGCCCCCAGCATATTTAGCAAAACATTTTTCTCATGCTGTGTACATCTGCACCATTTTGCTTAGTACTCTTGGCTTTCACAGAAAAACATTTCCCCAATTTATCATTATTTAAGAAATCCTGATGATTACTTTTTATAATAATTGTTAATACTGATTACAAAATATTTCTGGCATTTTGCCTTTAGGGCACATGGAATGATTATATTTCAGGAAACTCTTGTGCTTTACCAAATTAGGGTGACTTGTGATGACTTGTAAGCCAAAATAGCCTGTGTCTTTTTGGGAAAAGCGTGTAATTATCTGCTTTGAACCCTTCAGAGACTTTGGTTGACTAATAGTTGAAATGGTGACCGCTTCATCTGCATATGTTCCTACATGACTGTGAAGTATAGAGCTACTTGCTGCCTGTCGTAAGGGAAAACATAATTCTGTGGTCCTAAGGCACAAAGGTTTCGAGTTATTGATTACCATACCTGGCCCATCCTGATTGTTTTAAACAATGATACTTAGAAGAAGGGTCTGCTGTAATGAAAACTATTATGTAGCATTAGTATAATAATTGATTGGCAAAGTGGCAGTAAACTGATACTGAAGGATCATCTCACTCTGTGAGGAAAATATTTGGAAAACCACAACCTGAAATAAGTTAAGAGGCAAAAGACCATAGAAGCTCTACAGGATGTGTAGGGTTGGAAGCAAGTTTTTTTTTTTTTTTTTTTTAATCATCAAGTGGTCAAAGACAAAGCTTAGAAAACGTTTGGTCACTAAAGGAGAATTGGAGGTCAGGCAGCAAAGATCTGATCAAGGGTATGGCTTTCACCCATGGATGACAAAGGCAACTTTTGAATTTTTTTTTTTGTGTGTGTATTGTTGTTGTTGTTGTTGTTAGGTGCTGTCGAGTTGGTATCCGACTCATAGCGACCCTCTGTACAACAGGGGAAACACTATTGTCGGTGCTTCTTTGCTATTCATAGGGTTTTCAATGGCAGATTGATTTTTGGGAGGGGGTTGCCAGGGCCTTCTCCCAAACCTACAGCATCTGGTGTTCCCAGGCGGTCTCCCATCCAGGTACTAACCAGGCCCGACCCTGCTTAGCTTCCGAGATCTGACAGGTTCGGATGCCACAGGGCTACAGCTGCAGGTGCTGTATGTGTATTAGTGCAGTCAAATACATCTTTGGACAAGTTCTTTCCAGAAGGTCATACTTTGTACATGAGTTACTTCTTTTAAACAACAGGCCAAATTGATTTTGTCATATCTATAACACATTCCTTTGTAAAACAATTTTTTTCTTGTTAAATGGATTTCTAAAGAAGTCTGAAACAATTTTTAACATGCTTAATTTATTGGATTTTCTTACTCCTAAGAGGATGTCTTTCTTTGTTCATTGTAAATAATTCTGTTTAGTTTCCCTCTACACTTGTGTGATTCCTTCTGGCAACAAATTGATTTCATTCAGTGGTCACTCAGAGTTTTTCACACAGGGAATACTGATTTTCAGGGACATTTGCATCACCTTAATTACAGAATCCATATTTAAACAAATATTTAGCTATATCCTAAACTTAAGAGCCACTCATATTGCATATCGCAATTTCCTGTAAAACTCCGAGTGAATGTATTTTTATCACCTTCTTTGTGTAAAAAGTCATAGCAAGAACAATCGTAGATCCAAACCAACACTTGATTTTGATGTTTTTTGTAAATTTTCTGTGGTATTCAGATCTGTAAGTGACGCTCAATAACTTGTATTCCCTAGTGTTCATGACCGATATAATTTCTACCTCTTGAGTATAGGCAGGACCTGTAGTTTCCTTCTACTCAGTAGAACATGTGGAAGCTTACAGGACTCTGCCAATGTAATTAAGGTCTCAAATTAGTTGATTGTGTTCTCTTTTGCAATTCTCTATGTAATTACTAGTACTATGACTTTTTGTATAGATTTGGAACAGTCTCTAATGTCAATTATTTGGTCCTTAAGAATTTCTTTTAGTGTTGAATGATTAAATCAAGCTGATTAAAATATCTTTCACTATTTTTTAATGGTGAGACATTTGAAGTTAAGTCTCTGTTATTTTAAAAAATGCAATACATTATTTTGTAAGCTAGGTAAATTAATCAATCCTTTTACCTTTTCATGTCTGTGAATGTTGTAATCTCTCCATTATTTTTGCAAAATAGTTTCACTATATTTAGGATTGCTGGATGACTTTTTTTTTCCCTTTATCCTTTTGAGTATACCATAAAATTGCTGCCTGGGGACCATTGTATTTTCCAATGAGAAGTCCAGTATTGATCTTATTGTGTCATAACTTGTTTTTCCTCTTACTGCCCTCAAGATTTAACCTTTTTTTTTTTTTTTTGGCACTTCTAAGTGTTCAACCCAGGGTCCCAGGCATGCTAGGCAAGTGATCCACCCCTGAGCTACACTCCTTTTATTTTATGAGTCAGGAGCTCACAAAGTTGCACAGGCTGCCTCTGCCCTTGAACCCTTAATCCTCCTGCCTTAGCCTCCTGAGTTGTGTGCGTCAGAGTGCCCTGCTAGAATTTAATTTTTAACTTAGGCTTTCACATTTTGACTATGATAAATTCAAGTATGAAGAAGTTCATGTTTATCCAACTTAGAGTTTGTTGAGCATCTCGGATATGTAAATATATACTTTTCATCAAATTTGGAAAGTTTTTGCATGTAATTTCTTAGAATATTTTTTCTTTCACATTCTCTTCTTCCAATAGTACAACCATGTGTATATAAGGGTACTGAGTGACATTCCACATATCTCTGAGGCTCTGTTTTTCCTTGTTCTTCAGACTATAGTCTTTATTGCTTCTTTAAGTTCAGAAGTTCTTTCCTCTGCCAGCTCAAAGACAGAGGGTACTAAAAAATGTACAAACATCTAGGTTCAAAAACTTTTCATTTTGCTATTTTAGGAATGTGTTGTATTCATGTTCTGAAGGGATAGCAGAAATGTGATCCAGAACATCATATTATACATTGCTACCATAATTCATTTCAGCCTTGTAAAGCAATACATTTGTTGTTGTTGTTGTTAGGTGCCGTTGAGTCGGTATCCGACTCATAGCGACCCTCGTAGGGTTTTCAATGGTTGAGTGCTTCGGGATTGCCTTGGGAGTGGATTGCCAGGCCCTTCTCCCAAAGCAATACATAGATAACACCTTTTAGAATGTGTATACATTTTTTACACCCTCTGTATATCGTTGGGTTCTTTTAACAAATTTTTAATTTTAGTTGTTATACATTTCAGATCTAGAAGTTCCATTTTTACCTCTTTTGTAAGTTCCATTTCTTTAGTGTTGTTCTCTATTCAATTAGACCTTGACATCATATCTTTCTTTGATTATTCAAACAAAGCTTTCTCTGTTCTCTTAACAGTTGCTCCAGAGTTTCTATTGACTGTGTCTAGTCCCTGGGCTTTCTCAAAGGGAGTTCTTGTCACCTATTTTTGTTAACCAACAGGAGACACAACTTCCTACTTTTTTGTGTATCACATGATTATCTAAAAGCTGGACATTTTAGATAATATATTTTAGCAATTCTGGTTATTGGTTGCCCACTCCTTTGGAGGTTCTAAATGTTGTTTTTTTACTATTTGCTTGGTTATTTATTATATGCGTTTAATGACTCATCACTACTAAATCTGTGATGTCTATTTTTTTCTGAAGTTCACAGCCTTTGATGTCTTGCTGAATTTTTTTTTTTAAACGTGTTTTCTCTGAAGGCTGTTGGTGGTGTCACATGTTGACTTTGCTTTACTTCTGGATCAGTATGAAGCACATTTTGGTTAAAGATTGTGCTTCAGCCTTCTTAGTTAGCTAGATTTTAAACTTTATTATCTAATGGATGTAATGAATTTAAGGTTTTGAGGCTGTTATTACAATTCAAAGGTTTAGGAATTTTTTTTTTTTTTGGACTGCGGGGTTGAACCCAGGGCCTTGTACATACTTTGCAATTGCTCTACCACTGAGCTGTACCTACAGTCTATATTTTAGCTTTTGCCATAAGACAAGGTCTTGCTAAGTTATGCAGACTGTCTCTGGCCTCAAACCCATGATCCTCCTGCCTCCAGCTCCTATATTGCTGGGATTATAGGCATGTGCCCCTGCACCTGGCCTCGTGTGTGTGTGTGTGTGTGTGTGTGTGTGTGTGTGTATTACAATAGAGCATCTTTCTCTGTGTAAAAATGCTTGAATAAAAGATAATATTTTCAAGACAAATTAAAAAATTTTAAGGCAAAACATCTATTGCCAAAATGTTCTCCAGATTGTTTTTGTTGTTAGGTGCCATTGAGTCATGTCTAGCTCATAGCGACCTTCATAGGGTTTTCTTTTTCCCCCTTTATTGGTAAATGTTTGTGGGGTATAGAGCCATATAACATTGGCTTTTTCCATTAGGCAACTATTACATCACTTTTGGTTACACTTTTATCAACTTAACAAGGTTTATGAAAACTTTTGACTAATATGTCGTAAAACTCATTGCATATTTGGGTTATATTACCCTATTTTTCCTATGTATTCATGAAGTTGTATGTTTACACTGATATTATCCTCTCTCCCTGTATCCCTCTACATTATTTCTCCTCCCCATTCCACCTTCTGTAATCTTCACTTCCCTTTGCTAGTCCCTCCCTCCTCCTTTCTACTCTTTATATTATCCCTTCTTTGCTAAGTTAACTGTGCCTTTTCATATACAAAATTATGTATAGGATTTTTTCTTCCTTTAAGTATGATTCAGCTCCCACATGAATGAGAACATATGGTATTTCTCTTTCTCAGCTTATGTTCATTCACTTAAGATGATATTCTCCAGTTCTATCCATTTTGCTGCAAATGACATTATTCTATTGTATGGGAGAAGGATGCAACAATCCAATCCTGAAGCAACCCTGAAAGAATCAGCCATTGAAAACTGTATAATGGTCACTACCAGTCAGATATGTCTCTGTGACACCTAACAACAACAGCAATTTCATTATGTGTATGTACCATAGTTTTTTAATCAAGTCTTCTGTTGATGGGCATCCTGGTTGATTCCATACCCTTGCTATTATGAAGAGCTCTGCATTGAATATGGAGATGCAGGTGTCTCTATGGTATGATGACTTGTCTCCCATTGGGTATATTCCCAGTAGTGTTATAGCTGGGTCATATGGAAGTTCCACTTGTAGTTTTCTGAGGTATCGTCATATTGATTTACAAAGTAGTTGAACCAATTTACAGTCCTACCAACAGTGTAAGAGGGTTCCTTTTTCTCCACAACCTCACTGGCATTTGTTATTATTTGTTTTGTTGATCTTGGGCATTCTTATTGGTGTTAGGTGGAATTTCAGAGTTGTTTTGATTTGCATATCCCTAATGAATAGGGATATTAAGCATTTTTTCACTTGCTTCTTAGCCTTACAAACTTTTTCATTTGACAACTGTCTTTATTTCCTTCACCCACTTGTGAATTGAGTTATTTGCTGTCTTGGGATTTGGTTTCTTGAGTTCCTCATAAATCCTAGAAATTAGTCCTCCATCAGATGTGTAGGATGTGAAGATTTTCTCACATCCAGTGGGCTCTTCCTTAACTCTGTTGATTGTTTCCTTTGCTGTAAAGAAGCTTTTTAATTTCATGCAATCCCATTTGTCAATTCTTGATGAGATTTCCTGAGCAATTGGGGTCTTGTTAAGGAAATGCTTTCCTATGCCCATGTGTTGGAGCATGTTTCTTATCTTCTAGTAGTTTTAAGGTTTCTTGTTTTATGTTGAGGTCTTTTATCCATTTTGAGTTCACTTTTGTGCAAATTGAGAGGTACTGGTCTGTTTTCATTTTTCTGCAGTTGGATATCCAAGTTTCCCAGCACCATTTGATGAAGAGGCTATCTTTTCTCCAATTGACATCCTTGCCCCTTTATCAGAGATGAGGTGGTTGTAGTTGTGTGGATGAACTTCTGGGTCTTCAATTTTGTTCCATTGGTCTTCAGGCCTATTTTTTTTCTTAATTTCTTCTCATGTTTATTGTTCATTTCTTTGTTATTGTATGTGAGGTTGTCTTACCTCTCCCATATCCAGTGTTTCTTTGAGGATCCTGTGCAGTACTGGCTTGGTGGTTGCAAATCATTTGAACAAGGAAATATTGTGGAATGTCTTTTACTTACTATTTTAAAAGGTAACTTCACTGGATAATGTAATCTTGGTTGGCAGTTTTTTTCAGAGCTTGGATGATGTCTGTCCAAGCTGCCTTTGCTTTTAATATTGTTGTAGAGAAGTCCACTCTTTTCTGATGGATCTATATTTGTAGGTGAGTTAGTGTTTCTCCCTTTCAGCTTTCCGAATAGCTTCTTTGCACTCCAGATTTAGCATTCCAATTATAATGTGTTGTGGGGAAGATCTGTTTGGGTATACTCTATTTGGGGTTCTGAATGATTTAGTTGTATAGGTATCCAGCTCTTGCCTTAGATTTGGGAAATTTTCATCTAATATTTCTTTGAATAAATTGCCTAATCTCTTGTGTTGTTTTCTGCTTCTTCATGGACCTCCTGAATTAATAGGTTTCATTTTCTCATTTTGTCAGAAACCTCTTGGAGATCTTGTTGATAGTGTTTCATCATTCTATCTTGGCATGTGTGTAAATAATATCTTCTATGTTTTGTTCAGTTTCAGCAGTCCTATTTTCAGCTTCATCATCCTCAAGACTGAAGATTCTACCATGATGCCAAGTTGGTTTAATTTTCCTTCCATCTTAAGGATCACTGCTTGTTTTTTTGTCAGGTTTTCTAGCTCTCCGGAGAACTGTTCTTCCAAATTAGATACCTATTTGTCCAGTGAATCAGTTGACCTCATGGTGATGCCTTTGAGATCTTTTAGCATATTTATAAGCAGGGTTCTAAATTTTCCTTCAGGCATGTCCAGGAACCTGGTTTCCCTGATGTTATTTGTTGAGGTGCTTTGGTCTATAGGATCTTCCCATCCCATATATCTTCCACATTTTGTGTTTTTCTGCTGAGGCTGGCCCATTCCTTGGCCTGGGTGCTAGGTCCCATGTCCCCTATGTGTAAAGAGATTCTCCCCTCCATGTTCCCTTGAGTTTGGGTGTTGATGAGTCACTGACACTTCTCTCTCCCTCCCCAGCCCTGTAGTTTGCAGCCTCAGTGTCCTGTGCCTAGCTCCTGCTGCAAATTCTGCATTCAGCACTGGCCCCAGAGTTTCTCCCTGTCCCCTGAGTTCACAGCCCCTAATTGGTCTGCAGCCTAAACCATGTGTCTTAGGCTCCCCAGGCTACAGTACTACTTCTCCATGTCACAAGCCCTGCCATGCTCCGGATATGCCTTATTCTGAACAACCTTTCCTAGGCTCAGGGAACCAACAGCACCTGCTGCTCTTCACTGTCCTCTAGACTCTCCACCCCTCAATTTCCCTCTCTCTAGCTCATGGTTCCACTTGAAACAGGGGCCAGGGTGGTGACTGTCTTTCCTAGAAAAAAAAAAGCAAAACAAACCAAACAAAAAACCCCACATACACACTCACAGACCCCAGGTGTGAGACCCTAAAGTGAGGCCATGCCATTCAACCTTTTCCCCAGAGAGTCCTGGAGACTTCCACTTTGACTGCCTTCCCTCCTTCCAGCTGTCACTGGCTGAGAGGGCCCACCACAGTTTCCTCAAGTGAATGTCTTTTCTGGGAGCCCCACAGTACCTTCTTCCTGCCTCTTGCTGTCAGGGAAAGCCATGCCGGGTTGTTGTTCATTCATGTCCCTGCTGGTGTCTATGCCTATAGTCGAATTTTCATTGTTCTGTGGTATAATATTTCCTAACCAGTGATGGTATCATCATTTTGATTTCACCACATGGCAAGGAATTTTCCCTATATGCTCTCTTGCTGAAAGCAGTTCTGGGGGAAGGGTTTCTGTGTAGCATCCCTCTGGCAAGGATGATGGCAGGATGTCCATGCTGCTCTCTGGCTGGACTGGGCTTCAGGGTACACTCAGAGACCCACTCTGTGGGTACACTGCCAGTTTTGCACTAGCAGGGTGATGGCACTTGGCCTCCAGTTGTTCTGAGGCTCCCTGCTTCCCCATAGAGCTCTCCCACACTGAGGTCTCACCTCAGAGTGAGTGCCCAAACCTTAGTGGCAGATGGTGGCGGGTCGAATCTCTAATATTGTATTCACTGGTGCATCCTGAATTCAGGGCTCACTTGCTGACCCCACAATGCAGTGGGCAGGATGATGGCATGTCACCTCCCAGTAGATCTAAGGCCTGTGCTGCCACATGGAACTCACATCACACCATACTCTTATCACAAACTGTACAACCAGGACTTCCATGGAGGGGAGATGGTGGATTGTGTTGCTGGTGCTGATCACTGTTCTTGTCCCTGGGGCTCACTCACCAGACTCTCTCCATGAAATGTGCTGCCAGCACCTTGTCAGCAGGATGTTGGTGGGCTGCTATGGCTCTGTGACATGGCAGATCTGATCCCTAGGCTCCCACTTGGAATGTTCCCTGTGCTCTCCATGCCCTGTAGGCAGGATGATAAGGGTTCATCCCTGGCACATTCTCAGATGTGTCTCTGGTTTGGACTCCCTATCCAAACTCCTCCTCCAAACTCTCTCCATGGTCTGTGCAAACCATGTCATGCTGGTAGAATTGTTGGTGAGATTTTTGCTGGTCACGTTCTGTGAACATACTAATTTTATCTGCTGGGACAAAGTTCCACATTTCTGATGACAATCTCTCTATAACCTATCAAAGAATTCCTTCTCTTTTTTATTTTTTATTTTTTTATTGTTCTGCTCTGTATTTCTTTACCACTCTATCTTATCTTACTTTTTTACTATATCTATCTGCAGTATCTGCAGCCATAGCACTGTGGCATCCAATCCCATCAGATCTCGGAAGCTAAGCAGGGTCAGGCCTGGTTAGTACTTGGGTAGGAGACCACCTGGGAACAACAGATACTATAGGCTTGGGAGAAGGCCAGAGCAACCCACTCCCAAAAATCAATCTCCAATTGAAAACCCTGTGAATAGCAGAGAAGCACTGACAGTAGGGTTTCATCTGTTGTACATAGGGTTGCTATGAATCGGACACAGACTCCATGGCACCTAACAACAAGAACAACACCTGTTCAGTATGAATTTTAAACTATTATTTAAGTGCTCCTGTTTCTCCAAGTTTCAGGGAAGATGTTATCTGCTTGCTATCTTCCCTCCCCCCACCCCCTTTTTTTCAATCCATGTTCAGCCAGGGACTAGTAGCTTGGATTTCCCTCTCCAGTCCCTCCTGGAAGAGTGCACCCTTGAACATGCACACAGAATTTTGGAAATCCAGAGATAGTTGTGATTTTATTTTTAAGCCCAGTTTCCTTGGAGCTGACTCAGGGTCACAGTTGCTTATTGTTCAGCCAGTATTTGAGTTGGATTTTGTGACTAATCCCCTAGTGACAGTGAGGTTTCTGTCCTTTGTGGGTTTGTGTGTGGCTTATTGAATATTTTTAAGTCTCTGTCTTATTATGTCCAGATTATTCCTGAGTAGGTACAATCTAGCATTCATACATACAGCACTGCTTCCAGGGAGACCAGGGTAGCTTTTGTTGGCTATGTCTTTCCTTGGGTCTGTTTGTTAAAGTTCTAGTTGCTCCACGATCATGGAGCCATGTACTGTGCTCCCACTTATTCTCCACCAACATCTCTGTTGTTTTCACAACCTCTTTAGGCATAGACTTTTCCATATTTTCCAAATAAGGCCAGTACCATGAGGCAGAGTGGAGAACTCTAAAGGGCTCTTCATTTATACCATGTGAATAGATATGTGAATACTTTTTCCAGTGTGACAGCTAACTCTTAAAGGCAGGTGCTGGGTGGCTGCAAGCAACTACTCTTCTTGGTTTTCTCTTCCAGCATAGAATTTCTGCCTTAAAAGAAAACTGGAGGAAGGACAGTTTTTGCCATGCATTCTTGGCCTTCTATGCTGGGAGGAGAGTTCCCATCCTATGCAGAAGTTAGCCTACCATAGCCAAGACTTCTAGAAATAGAACTTCTGCAACAAAGAGCTGATGGAGATGAAAAAATGTGGATGACCTAGTCCTAGATGTTAGCTGAGTGAAGAATCTTACATTTTCTCCTGGACCACACCAAGTTGGGTATCAGGAGAGGGAGTGGATCATGGCTCCAATGCCATAGATTCTTACTATACTTACTAAGATTTAGTAGATTTTCATAAATAAACATTTCACTATCTGCTGTATACTCTCAGTATAATTTCCAGAGACTTTAAATGAGTTTTAAATAATTTCCTCTAGTTAAATGATTGTTTTCTTAGAGAGGCTGCTGGGTTCTTTCATTCTGGAAGTTGATCCCTTTTATTATGTTTTGTGCTCATAATTTTATGTTTTTGCTGCAAACTTACTGATCTGTGATCCAGTTTCCAGTAAAACATATAACTAACAATGCTTTAAAAATGCACAGAGTTATGATAAAATAATAATGTGTGAATTTTAATACTGTTCTGTTATAGAGGAATTCATCATGTGTGGAAGTGGATGTAGACATTATGACAAGTCCTAAAGAAAGTATTATTAAATAAAGTGGGCCAAAAAGGTGAGCTGGAATTTTTGGAAACTGATACTTTCTGTTTGTGTATTTGTGTGATCAGGATGCATTTGTTTAAACAGAACAAGGAAACACTATTTGGTTTAAAGTGAGGAAAGGAGTGAGACAGGGCTGTATTCTTTCACCATACCTCTTCAATCTCTATGCTGAGAAAATAATCTGAGAAGCTGGACTTTATGAAGAAGAACATGACATAAGGATTGGAGGAAGACTCATTAACAACTTGTGATATGCAGACGACACAACTTTACTTGCTGAAAGTAAAGAGGATTTGAAACACTTGCTGATGAAGATCAAAGAACAGCCTGCAGTATGGATTGCACTTTAACATCCTGAAAAAATAAAAGTCCTTGAAACTGGATAAGTAAGCAACTTCATGATAAATGGAGAAAAGATTGAAGCTGTCCAAGATTTTGTTTTACTTGGTTCAACAATCAACACCCATAGAAGTAGCAGTCAAGAAATCAAACCACACATTGCATTTGGAAAAGCTGTTGCAATATACCTCTTGAAAGTGTTCAAAAGTAAAAATGACACATTGAGGACAAAGGTGTGCTTGACTTATGCCATCATATTTTCAGGTGCATCATATGGTTATGAAAGCTGGGAGATAGAAGAAAAATTGATGCTTTTGAATTATGGTGATGGAGATGAATATTGAATATACCATGGACTGCCAAAAGAACCAACAGATCCATCATGGAAGAACAACCAGAGTACTCCTTGGAAGCAAGGATAGCTAGATTGAGTCTAATGTATCTTAAACATGTTGTCAGGAGGGACCAATCCATGGAGAAGGACATCATGTTTAGGAGAGTGATGGGTCAGTGAAAAAATGAAGACCTTCAACTAGATGGATTGACACAGTGACTGAAACAATGGGCTTAAGCATAAAAAAGATCATGTGCCTGGCACAGTGTCAGGGAGTGTTTCACTGTTGTACATAGGGTCGCTGTGAGTTGGACCTTACTTGATGGCACTTAACAAACGATTTGTGTGAAAAAATAAGTACATATTAATGAATTAGACCACATAAACAATAGATAGAAATTCTAGTGTAACCTTTAATAAGTCAGAATAGTATAACATAGCCTGACATGTTGAAATTAAAATTAGAAGACTTGATATGGACTCTTGTTTTTCAATAGATAGATGATAGATCAAATGTGTTGTTGTTGCTACGTGCCATTGAATTGGGTCTGACTCATAGTGACCCTCATAGGGTTTTCAGTGGCTGATTGTTTTCAGGCTTGCTTTGGGAGTGGATTGCCATGTCCTTCTTCCATTTTTGCAGTGCTAGAGATTAAACACAGGTCCTCAGAGAGTGCGGAGGAGCACTCTACCAACTGAGCTAAACCCCAGTAGATCTAATGTAGTTATTACTTACATTTATACCCATGATTCTCAAGTTCCAGTAATACCTAGAAACACTGACATCCTGCCACATGCACACCAACACCCTGACCTTGGCTTTCCTAAATCATATCCACTAAAGGAGTCAGGGATTCTGGGGAAATGGTGATTTCAGTACAAGATAAGCTTGAAACAACTGTGTTGTGCCAAAAAATAAAATAATGCTTAAAATATTATGAGAACATGTCAAAAACCAGCTTCTGGAGGCTCCCTCTGGCAAAATCTGGGACAATCTGAGCATCAAAATCATATTAACAGAAGACAATGAGTAAGTACGAGTCCATACACACATAAGTAAGTTAATGGTGAAAAGAGAAAGCTGTTGCAAACAGTAGGAGACAAACTAGTAAACAGAGAACTAATGACTTATTATAAAACCTCCTTCCTGCAACCATTATAGTAATGATTGATTCGAGCCTGGATTATTAATAGATCTAAAAATATCAGGTAAAATTTTAATGAGGAACGGAATATTTGCATAATTTGAAAGTATCTCATTCAAATTACTTATTAATCATAACGGAAAAACCCAGTAACTTTATAAAGAAGAATCCTGGTAGAAAACACCTAATAAAGCAATCAACTTAACATCACCAATAAAGGGACCAACTGACTTCAGCTGACTTCCTATGATATTTCTGCTAAAAATGCACAGCCTGGACCTAGCCAGGAGTGGTGTCTTCAGGAGGAGACACCAGGCAAATGTAACTTGGAAGACATTCTGCAAAACAACTGGCCTGTGGCCTTTAAAAATTTTTGAGATCATGAAAAACAATAATAGGTCTTATTTTTTTTCATACTACAAGAGAATAATGACACTACAATTAAATGTGATTCTGGATTGGCCTATAACCAAGAAAAAATAACTATAAAATAAATTATTGGGATAAATGGTAAAAGTTGAATGTGAATTATAGAATAAAACGTATTGAGCTTCAGTAACTTGATTTTGATAAAAAATATTGTTCTTACAGCAGAGATAATCCAAATTCTTAATAGTCACTGTATTTATTTGTGGAAGAAGGAATGTGATGTATACAAGTTGCACTCAATTTTTTTTCAGTACTGGGGGCCTTTTATATGTTATGCAAGTATTCTACCATTGAGCTTTATGTCCAACACTTCATTATTTATTTATTTTTGAGAAAATGTATTGCAAAATTGCTCAGGCTGCCTCTGGCATTGAACTCATGATTCTCTGGATTCAGTCTCTCAAGTCTCTCAGATTACAGGCATGCAACATGGCACCTATTGGTGTTGTTAGATGCTGTCTAGTTGGTGTCCAACTCATAGCAAGTCAACATACAATAGGCAAAACACTATTGTTAGTGCTTCTCTGCTATTCAAAATGTTTTCAATGGCTGATTGTTTTTGGGACTGGGTTGCTTGGTCCTTCTCCCAAGCCTATAGCACCTGGTATTCACAGGTGGTCTCCCATTCAAATAATAATCAGGCCTGACCCTGCTTATCTTCTGAGATCTGACAGGTTGGGGAGCCACAGTGGTATGGCTGCAGGCCCCATGACACCTAGGTGTATTCAAATAATTCAGGAAAACTATATATATATATATATATATATATATATATATATATATATATGTATATGTATATATACACATACATATATACACATACATACATATAGTTGTTGTTAGGTGCTGTCGAGTTGGTATCCAACTCATAGCGACCCTATGTACAACAGGGGAAACACTATTGCCAGTGCTTCTCTGCTGTTCATAGGGTTTTCAATGGCAGATTGATTTTCTTTTTGGGGGGGCGTTTGCCAGGTCCTTCTTCCAAGCCTACAGCATCTGGTGTTCCCAGGTGGTCTCCCATCCAGGTACTAACCAGGCCTGACCCTGCTTAGCTTCAGAGATCTGACGGGATCGGATGACACAGGGCTACAGCTGCAGA
>VMDO01031940.1:0-19529 GCA_007922755.1 Pedetes capensis
AGTCAGGAGAGACCAATCCCTAGAGAAAGACATCATGTTTGGGAGAGTGTCAGGTCAGCGCAAAAGAGGAAAACCCTCCACCAGATGGATTGACACAGTGTCTGCAACAATGGGCTTAAACATAAATAATATCATGTGCCTGGCACAAAATCAGGAAGTGTTTCTATCTGCTGTACATAGGGTTGCTATGAGTCGGACTTGACTCGACGGCACCTAACAACATTATTCCCTTCCTATAATGGTTATTTTTCTTTCTGCACCTGCTGCTGCCAAATTATTGACCACTTCAAAGATTTCAGAGACCTAGCTGAAGTAAACTTCAATTAGACTCTCCTAGGTTTCCTTCAAACCAGGTAGTCTTGACTCTAAAAATTATCAGTTTAAAAACAGTCTAGTTTCTGTCTCATTAGCCATGTAGTCTAATTTTAACCATGGAGCACAGCATAGAGTTTAAGACAACCTTATGACTGAAACCTGTACTACTTTAGTATATGATGTAATTAGAAAAGGAAAAATCTTAAGTTTGGTGACAATTTCACATTTAAATATTATAAATTAGATAGCAGGCATGATAAAATACTCAAAACAAAAAGCTCTGCTCTCACCTGCCAAGTGAAGTGCTAAGTCTCGGTATAGTTCTCTACTCATGCTTTGAAACTCCGCCTCTTGCCAAACTTTTCCATCAGGTGTTCGAATCTTTGTCTCTGAAGGGTTGAAACCTAATATATAACAACAATTCAGAACATCCTTATCAAAGTTACTTTACAGGTTTTGTTTGCTAGACTTTTAAAAGTGGGATATAGTTAAAATACCATAAAATTCACTCTCTTAAGTGTGTGATTCAGTGGTTTCTAATACAAAGTTGTACAACTATCATTATCCAATTCCAGAGTATTTCATCACCCTGAAAAGAAATCTGTACTCCCCACAAGACCTCCTCCAAACCTAGCAACTACTACTTTACTTTCTTTATGGATTTTCCTACTCCAGACATTTCATGTAAATAGAATCACACAACATGGGGTCTCTCATGTGTACATTGTTTCATTTAGCATGTTTCTAAGATTCAATCATCATATAACTGTCATCAGGGTTTTATTTCTTCTTAGTGCCAAGTGACATTTCATTACATGGATATACGAACACCATGTTTATCCATTCATCAGCTGGTAGATATTTGGGTTCTCTCCAGTTTTGAACTACTATTAAAATTGCAACTACGATCACTTCTCAGCCTTCTGGCTAAGATCAACTGTAATAATGCTTCTATGAACATATTTGTACAAGTTGTGTGCAGATATGTTTTAAATTCCCTTGGATATTACATGTAGGAATCAACTGCTGGATCATGGTAACTATATGTAACTTTTTGATGAACTGCTATACTATTTCCTAAAGCAGTAGTCCCATTTCATATTCTCACCAACAATGTACAAGGGTTTCAACTTCTCTACATCCTTGTCAACACTTATTATTGTCTTTTTCACCACAGCCACTCTAATGAATGTAAAATAGTACCCTATTATGGTTTTGATTTGCATTTTCCTAATAACTAATGATATTGGGCAGCTTTATAAGCTTTTAAAAGAGGAATACATTATTAGCTACCATAAAATATGTTGACAAATACAATTTGGAAAAAGCTTCAGGTGGAATAAAATAATACACACCTATTCAAAAAGACTAGAAAAAGTATTAAATGATAAATGTCAATCATACAGAGAGAATATAATCAAAGTACATTATATTCTTCTATGACAATGTCGGGGCTGGGATTTAGCTCAGTGGGTAGAGCGCTGCACTGCAGTCTCTGAGGCCCCGAGTTCAATTCCTAGCACCGCAAAAATGGGAGAAGGGCCTGGCAATCCACTCCCAAGGCAATCCCGAAGCACTCAGCCATTGAAAACCCTATGAGGGTCACTATGAGTTGAATAGCGACTCGACGGCACCTAACAACAACAACAACATGACAATGTCACAATAGAATCCATTCTTTTTTACAATTAATATACACTAATAAAAAAGAATGTCAATCATAAATTATGAATTTCAGAGAGACAGACTTCTCTTCTTAAGATTAAGAGAGAAAACATTGGCCAGGCATAGTGGCACATGCCTGTAACCTGAGCAACTCAGGAGGCAGAGGCAGAAGGATCACAAGTCTGAAGCCAGAGGTAGACTGAGTAACTTAGCAACAACCTGTCTCAAGATAAAAAACAAAAATGGGGCTGGGATGCAGGTCAGTGGTAGAATGCTTGCAAAGTATGCACAAAGCCCTGGGTTTAAATCCTTGGTACCAAAAATAATTTTATTAATTAATTAATTGAGAATACTCCTCATTTTTGTCTTTGCAGACAGGTATTAATTGCTACCATCTGTCTGTTTTTGCCTATGACTGAACAAATAATCTGTGTCTACACAGGAAAAATTTGTCAAGTGTGAAAAATGGGTCTTTAGAACATACATGCTCAATTTTTCAAGAAACATTACACATGTGCTATTTCCTATAAATTACCATCCCAATTTTCCACTTCAAATTTATCTCTACTTTTAAAGAAATACACTGAATTTTGTTGTTGTTGTTTTGTTTTTACTTTTATTTTGAGATACGGTTTCTCTGTGTAACCCAGTCTACCCTGGAACTCGATATGAAGCTCAGACAGACCTCAAACTTGTGATTCTCCTGCCTTAGCCTCCTAAGTACAAAAATGGCAAGTGTGTGCCATGATGCCCTGTTGGGATTTTTTAAATGCACCCCATAACTAGGGTCCCTCATACTAGCATGAGGGACTGACCTCTAAGTGACCCCAGGTCCACATCCCACTCACTCCTACCCCTCCCATTGAGTGAGCAAAGATGGCCCCTGACCAGCCTGACCAGCCTCAACCACCTCAATTTTGACTGGCTACCCCTAGCATCTCAGTTAAATAACTGCCCCTACCTGGCAGGTATGACAGTTTACCTGCTGTACCTGTCAGGAATGTGCCCTGATTGGCTAACCCCAGTACATGCCCCCCTCTGGGACCCTATATAAGCAGGGCTCCCAGACCCCCTTCACCCCACCACCATTCTCCGTCCTTCAACTGCTGCCTGGACCCCATCACTTTGATCCAGCACTCCCCAGTCCAGCATAAGATCTCCAAGCAAGCCTACACATCAAGACCAGGGGCCCTGAAGCACCAAAGGCTACAAGCAAGCCACAAAGAGCCTCCCAATTCCTCCCATCCTTGGGAAGGAGGGAGGCAGAGAAGGCGAGCTGTGAGAGTCAAGACCACCTGACCTCCAGCCCAGGGGAACACCAACTGCTTGTAGCTGTGCCTTTAAGGCTGAGCTGTTCCACCAGTGAGCCTGCAGCATTATTTGCTGCAGGCTTAGAGCTAGCACTTGAGCACTTGACAGGGGCTGCTTGCTTGTTGCACCCCACTTGGGGAGTAACCCAATAAACTTTCCCTCTCCTGTTTCCCGCAGAAGGTCTCCCGAGGTCCTCCTTTGGTACCTCTGGCCATTACACCAACCCCGTTCAGTGGGTCCCTGATACCACTTGGTGTCAGGGCAAGGCTCTGACCTCTGCCGGGCCTGAGCCAAACCCCGACAATGCCCAGCAAAATACTTAACTTCGAAAATACTAAATTTCTGAAAAGCAATAAAAATAATGAATATGGATGACAACCAATATAAAGATTGTTTTGTTTTGTTTTGTTTTAAATAGAACCTCACTACGTAGCCCAGATTGGTCTCTAACTCAAAATCTTCTTCCCTCAGCCTCCCAAGGAATTACAAGTGTACAGCTTTAGGATGGGTTCAGCTTGTTAATAAAATTGGCATCTGATAAATATTTATAGAATTAAATCAATGTAAAGAATAGGCTGAAGTGCCAGACATGGTGGTGCATGCCTGTAATCCCAGTGGCTCGGGAGGCAGAGGCAGGAGGATCACAAGTTCGAGACCAGAGGCAGTCTGCATAATTTAGCGAGACCCTGTCTCAAAAAGCAAAAAATTGGGCTGGAGGTGCAGCTCAGTAGTCCAGCACTTGCAAAGCATGCAAGCATGAGGCCCTGGGTTCAACCCCCAGTAGCACACACCCACACACACACACCCACACACACACACATACACACACACACAAAGGCTGAAGTAAAAAATTGGTGCAAACACTTTATAGGTATTAGATTAGATGTACAGGTTGCATATCCATTATCCAAAATAGTGAGTTCCAAGCCAGCATCAGCTACTCAGAGAGAACCTGTCTCAAAAAAACAAACAATCTCAACAACAAAAATGCTTGGGACCACAAGTGATTCAGGTTTTGTTTTGTTTTTTGGAATATGTGCATATATATAATGTGACATCTTAGGGATTAGACCCAAGTATAAACATGAAATTCACTTATGTTTCATATGCTTCTTATACATATATCCTGAATACAATTTTATACAATATTTTAAATAATTCTGTGCAAAAAACAAAGTTTGTACACATTGAACCATCAGAAAGCAAAGGTGTCACTATTTCAGCCACCCACGTAGACAATTTGTAGTTCTTTCGCATCACCATCATGCCTGACTCTGAATTTATATGCTGAGGAGCAACGATTTTCTTCTACTTATTCCCACAAAAGTACTTAACAGTAAAAAATATTACATACCACTAATGTAATGAAGAGAAAATGTGTTCACTGTAACTAAGTAGCACAGGAACATCAACAGAATTCCTGGGTCAGGTGCTTTAAACAACACAAACAGAAAAGAAAAGCAGATTTCATTCTACCTACATGTTGTATTTTGACTGATAACTTACTGTACTAGGCATTTTCTTTCTTTTTTCGATGACAAGAAACATCAGAAGCCATTGAAGGACTAGGAAATGAAGTGAACCCTCTAAGGATGAGGTGGCATTCTTCTGGATGGCTTTTTAATGTTTTCTCAGTCATCTACCTCATCAGTAGCAGTCTGTGTGTCAGAAGTTGTTCTTTGATTTTATAAAGTGACATGATTTCTTGTTCTGTCATAAACACACACTGCTCTATGTCCTTTGATAAGCCCATTGCACATGTTCATCATGCATCTATAAGCATTTTTTCTGTAGTGTTAACATCATCTTCATCATCACTATTATCATAACCACCTTGATTCAGAACCCTTCAGCTATTTCACCTTTGGTCAATGAACAAATGCAGCATCATTATCAATATTAAAAACTTGAATATCCACTTCTTCCCGCATAGTGATGGACTCTATTTTGCATACGTGAGGTCATTTTTCTTCACTTGACAAATAGAATCCTTCAAATTTACCACCTTATTCTTTATAATAACTCAACAGTTGCACGCCAGAGGTTGTGCCAGGCATGCACAACTGTGTCCATAGTCACCATGTTCCAAGTGGTGGCAACAGCATACATGGCATTGTTCATGTTAAACTCTTTTTGAAAACTTTCCACACACATCTGTGTCCACTGCTGCTAGCATGCTATTTCAACAAAGTGTGTTCATATTTTCTCTTCACTAATTTAAAGATATCCTGGGTCACATGACTGAATTAATACAATCACATTTAGCAGAAAATACATGGCACAAACTTTATTTTTATTTTGGGTTGTTTCTCAGTGGTGCTGAGGATTAAACCCAGGGCCTCACGCACAGTATGCAAGTGTTCTACAACTGAGATACACAATCCTCCAGCCCATAAATTTTATATATACATTTTTTTGTTTGTATGTTTTGTTTTTTGGGATAGGGCCTTACTATGTAGCCCTGGCTGTCCTCAAACTGGTGATCTCCCTGCCTCAGCCTACTGAGTGGTGTGATTATAGGTGTGTGTCATAACATCTGACTCATAAATATTATTTTTTATAAGAACTGCATCTACAGGATGAGCAGAGTAGTTATCAAGGAAGAATCAAATCTTGCAGTTACCTTCTAATCCAGCTTCCTAGCAATGAACACAAGCTGCTAGCACAAATGTTTGTGAACCAAAGAAAAAAATTTTTGAACCAAATTAGAAAAGATGTCCCTAGTAATTCATGCCCTTTTGGTAACATAATAATGGGCTGGTAAGAAATCCACTCCTTTAAAACAGTGAGGAAAGGCAAGCTTTTGCCTATCACAGCAAGTTTATACTTATGCATGCCTGCTGCATTAGCACACACCAGCACAGTTATTCTGTCCTTGGCATCCTTAATTCCTGTGGTGGCTGTCTGAAGATCTTTCTGGGGCAATGACACCAAAACAGTGATGTTTCATCAGTATTATAAACTTGTGCTGGCGTCAGATTTTCATCAGCAATAACCTTGCCAAACTAGTCAATGAATTTCTCTGTGGCTTTATTATCAATAGATGCTTTATCATCACAAATCTTCTAAAAACTAATACTATTTTCTTAAATTTCTGCAATCAGCCTCTTGAATATTCACAATTCTCTTAAATTTCAGTTCATCAAGATAGATCTTTGCTTCATTTGATGTCATGGTATCCACCATGATACACAGATCCACTTTCAAAACACAATCAAGATCCTCATCTTTAGCTTTATGCAGAATTTTTATATTTTTAATTAACTTCTGTTCATCATTTTTAGCACAGAGTTTTAACAGTTTAGCCTCCTTTTTTCTTCAGATCATGTATGGTGCTCATTCCAATACCATATCCTTCTGTAGGATATTTCATACTTACACTGATGTCCAGCTTCATTTTCTGTGCTATTGGTAAACATTAATGCTTCTTTTTCCTTACCATTGTTACCTATAAGGGTATCTTCAGGGCTTTTAAACATCTTCAGCAATTTCTTTATACCACAGAGCAGAGAATAAGCAAGAAGTGAGAAATGAACTTAGTCTTAACACCACATGGGGTATAACAAAAACTGCCACTGGTGTATCCAGCCTATACATGTGCCATTTAATTTATTTTTTACTTATTTACAGTACTGGGGACTAAACCCAGATCCTCGCTTATGCTAGGAAAGCACTCTACTACTAAGCTATATGATTAGCCCTTTTTAATTTTTTCTTTTGAGACAGGGTCTTGGTAAATTGCCCAGTCTGGCCTTGAACTTTCTATGTACCTTAGGCAAGCCTTGAACTTGTGATCCTCCTGCCTCAGCCTTCCAAGTAGCTGGGATCACAGGGAGACACCACTGTACCCAGGTACACATGCCATTTTAGTACCCTTTGTGAGCATGGTTGAGTGGGAGAATCTGGGTATGCATGGTAAACATACATCACAGCTGATGGGGACTAGACGGGTCTTTTCCCCCCAGAGATTCCATGAATAAACTGTTGTGTACCTGCATTTTGACTGTAACCTGCCACACAAGGCCAGGTATGAAATTTTCTACTTGTGGTATAATGTCAGTAGTTACAATGTTTCAGATTTTGGAGCATTCTGCATTTTGGATTTTCTTCTCATCTTTAGGAAACATTTATGAGTATGGAAGCCTTCTTTTGTACTTGTATCTTCACTTACATGTTAACTTTAAGAAGATTTCAATATCTACATCCATTTCTCCTTGTCCCCAAGTTTTTATTTCCATTTCTCTGTCAATTTTTTTTCTCCTGGTTGAATTTACTGAATAAACTAAAAATCTTATTCTGCACTTATATCCACTACACTGTAGTAGGCTAGGAGATAAATAAAGATGACCAAGATGGGCTCTTTACTCTCACTGGCATTCCCGCCAGGAAGAAAAAGACACACAAACGACTAAATATAAGAAAGAATTACATAAGCATCATTTGTGCTTATGATTTCCATTATTTTTTCTTTTTGTGCAGTACTGAGAGGCTGAATCCAAGGCCAAGTGCTCTACCACTTAGCCACACACTCAGTCCCCCTTTTTTTTATTATTATTTTTTATTTTGAGACAGAGTCTCACTAAGTTGTACAGGCTATTTCTGGCCTCGAACCTGCAATCCTCCTACTTAAGACTCCCAAGTCACTGGAATTATAGGCATGTGCCATGGCACCTGGCTCACTTTAAATTTTTGAGGCAGAATTACATACTGATTTCTATGTCTGTTTCCCTGTATTTCTTGTTTCTGTTTTTGTTTTTGTTTTGAGACAAGGTCTCACTATGTAGTCCAGGCTGGTCTCAAACTCTCAATCCTCCTGCCTCAGCCTCTTTATTTAAAACAAGAAAAGAGGAGAAAGGAAAAGAAAACACTAGTTTGCACTGGGTTCAATCCTTAGTGCTCAAAGAAAAAAGCAAAAAAGGAAGGAAGGAAGATTGAGGTGCAGAATGGGTTCAGTATGCTAAAAACTATATAAAAAGGAACAGAATACACAAATATAAATTGCTTGCTCATGCAAAAACTGTCTCTGGAGAGATATACAAATTATTAATACAAGTAACCTCCAAAGAGGGAACCAGATAGTTGGAGCACAGAAGTGACTCCTCCTGCCTCTGCCTCCCAAATTGCTGGGATTAGAGATATGTGCCACTGCACCCAGTTGTGACAAGGCATTTCAAGTCACACTCTTTTCATCTTTTAAATTGTGAACCAAGTGAATTTATTATATATTTGAATGAATGAAATTAAAATGTCACTTTGGAATACAGTATTTTAAGGTGCTTTTTATTTATGTTGCCAAAAAGTTGGCACAAAAATAATTCTTTGTTGTTGGAAAAAATAAATTCATTAGTCACAACACTAGAATCCAGACTTTATAACGATTTTTTTTTTCCAACATTGGGGGGGATTAACCTATGGTATCATGCACGTTAGGCAAATGCTCTACCCGTGGCCCTTTTTTTATTTTTTATTTTGAGACAGGGTCTAAGTTGCACAAATTGGTTCTCCTCGAATTCATGATCTTCCTGCCTCAGTCTCCTGAGTCACAGATTGCAGGCATGCACCACAGCACCCAGCTATAATGGTTTCTTAAATGTCTGTTATATTTCATAAAGTAACCCTCTCAAAAGTTGTATTTATAAAATACTTTAGTATAAAAACTAGCATGCTAGAAATTTTAGCAAAAAGCATGTGGAAAATCTAGTCACTAACTCAAAAAAGTTACATTAAAACTTTCACTCTGGTTTTTTCAGATTTTTAAATTTTATGTAAATTATTAAGTACAACATGAATTCAAATCAGCCATTTAACTCTGCCTTAGTGGAGTGACATTTTGTACTTCAGAACTATAACTTGTACAATGAAAAACATTAAATATATAATCTGAAATGAATGAGTCTCACATAGTATAACAAAGATGTGGGGTAATCACTACTTCAGAACCAACAAAAAATTCTGACCCCATCATTTGCTATTTGCTCTGCCAACAGTGTGGACATGGTACTCCAAATGACTAGAGAATATGAAAGAATTTTATTAATAATACATTAGACCAATTACAGACAACAGAGCAATTCTTCAGAATTCTAAAATGAATTTGGGTATGTTTATCACAGATTAGCTAGAATGAAATGCAAACTGCCTATTTTTAATCTAATTTTCAATGAGTTATCAATAGCAAAACACAGTAAAAGCAACACAAAACTGATATTTGCTAAAATTGTGTATAGTAAGATTTGTTCTAGAGAAAAAATGATGAAAGACACCTTGTTGTTAGGTTGTTGTTAGGTGCTGTCGAGTCGGTATCCGACTCATAGCGACCCTTTGTACAACAGGGGAACACTATTGTCAGTGCTTCTCCGCTGTTTATAGGGGTTTCAATGGCAGATTGATTTTTGGGAGGGGGTTGCCAGGTCCTTCTCCCAAGCCTACAGCTTCTGGTGTTCCCAGGCAGTCTCCCATCCAGGTACTAACCAGGCCCGACCCTGCTTAGCTTCCGAGATCTGATGGGATCGGATGCCACAGGGCTACAGCTGCAGGCGAAAGACACCTTAGGACTACAAAAAAAAAGTAAAAAACTAACCAGAGAAAAATTAGACTTGGCTGAGAAATACCAAAAAACTGATAACAGCCAAAACTGCCCTGGTTTGTTGATGACTTAAAAATTAGCAGAAGAAACAAAATTTTATAATATTTTGATGTGCCTAACTTTATCTACAAAAACTTTACAAAATGCACAAAAGAAAGGACTTATAATGGCAGAAGTTTTCATGACAAAAGTCTAACATGACTAAAGTAATGAAGAAATCAACTCTTCACTAAAAACTTTACATGGATTACTCTGTGATATTTAAGGAAACAAGCATAAAAATAGAAAATATATGATCTTAGGCCATCATATATAAAAACCTGAGTTGGTTAAAAAATGAAATTAGCTCTGAAAAGCATTTTCTCAATGAAAATATGCCAAAGTTGGCATAAATCTGATTTAAATATTTTTCTTAAATGAGGAAAAATTATGTCAAAACTTAAAGGTCAAACAGGATCAATGTCAGTGCTAATATATTATGTAGCCAAAGTCACTGAAAACTGACTGATTTCTTTTAAATATTACTTATTATTATTTTTTTCTAATACTGAGGATCAAACCCACAGCCTTGTGCATGCTAGGTAAGTGCTGTACCACTGAGCTACATGCTGAGACAGGGTCTCACTATGTGGCCCAGGCAGGCCTCAACCTTATGACTCTCCTGCCTCAGCCTCCTGAATAGCTGGGATTACAAGTGTGTGGTATCATAAATACTACTTTTGAGAGAATTTCTATTAACACAAAAATAATGATACAATAAGAGTAATATTTTTTCAGTTCGCTGAAAGTGGTACTAATCTTTATTTCCTGTTTTGTACAGCTTATTAAATATTCATATAATGGGTCTCAACCTTTAGAATCTCCTAAGTGACTTGTTAAAAATTCTAATTTTGGGGTCCATTCTGAGAAATTTTGACTTAGGTTCAGTGAAATATCTAGAAATCTGTATTTTGATTACATGTATTTTAGAATAATTTCTTATGCAACTAATTTGAGAATCACATCCCATTCTAAAGATAATTCAAATACATTCAAATATATCTTAGGAAAAATGAGGAATGAAAAGACAAGAAGACAGAGAAAAATACAAAGACTGATTACAAACCTTTATATGCTGGAGCAGGTGGTGCTGTTGCCACTTTCCTGACTTTTGTTGTCACTGAGCTATCAACATTAACAACCATTACTGGATGGTCAATAGGACCCAGATTGTGGCCCCGGCCATTTATTTCTCCTGAGTGTTCCCACTGTTTCCTAATCCGCTCCTTGAGTTTTTCTAGTTTAACATCATGTTGTCGACGCTTTAAAATATCTAGTCTTTGGGAATTAGAAGTACTAGAAGAGGATGGAGAAGAGTCAGTTAGCCGTAACAGTTTTGCATCAACATCATGGGCCATGTTATTCACAGAAGGCTTTGAATTGTTCTCATTTCCTTTTGCTCTATTAGGCATTTCTTCCTCAGTTCTCACAGGAGCTCCCATTTGAATTAAACATTCAGAATTGTGTAATGCATCAATTGCTGGTCGATCATTTAAAAACCTAACAACTGTATCATTGATGACAGATGACTGAGAGCTCTCAAAATCACAGCAACGTATATTCTGTTCTTCTCTATTGCATGTCATCCGGTTCCCACTTTCAGCCTCTTCTTCATTAATATCTACACAATATATGTGCTTTGACTCCAGATGGCTGGGATTTAAGTTGGAAGGTGTACCATGGATTTCCCTATAATAAAAAATGAAAAGCTTTGTGACTATAGTTAATAAAACATTTGTATTATAGACTTGAATATTGCTTAAAGAGTAGACTTTTAAGTATTATCACCACAAAATGATGGTAAATACGTAAACTGGGAATAGTGGCACACACCTGTAATCCAAACAACCTTGAGGCTGAGGCAGGAAGATCAGGAATTTGAGGCTAGCCAGGCCTACAGAGTGAGACTCTGTCTCAAACAAACGAACAAAAAAGATAAGTATGTGGGTAATGCATATGTTAAATAGCTTGATTTAGCAATTCTACGATGTATACACATGTCAAAATATCATATTATACACCATAAATATAAGTTATTTTTGCTTATCAACTTAAAAGTTTTTAAAAAGCTTAAGAGTACAAAGAGCAAACTGAAACCAGTCACACAAACTGAACAGAGAACTCTAAGCTAACAGTAGAGGCAAACACATACACACAAAGCAAGAAATTCTAGTAAGTTAAAAATAATAAAATAGCAGGGCATGATGGTACACACCTATAGTCTCAGCACGTGGGAGGCCGAGGCAGGAGGATCACAAGTTCGAGGCCAGCCTAGACTACACAGAAAGAGTGTCTCAAAAAAGAAACTGAAGGGAAAAAAAAGCAAAGCAATCATTTACTAAGAGTCAATGACCCTTCTACCAAGTTAAGTGGCAAATAACCTAAATAAAATCTGCATATTACAAAATAAGAAATACACAAAATATGTGTGGAAAGACTTCTTTAAGAACTCCACAAAAGAAGATTATAATCTGACTTTGGGTATTCACTTGATATTTGTTACCAAAATGTATAATTTACCCCTCTATGACATTTTAAGTACTAGATAAAAAAGTTTTCAAATACTGGTGTTCTTCATAATGTACCAAATGACAGACAGATTAGGAGTAGAAATAAAGTGGAGGTATGATAAATATTTTCCTCCAAATAAATGTGGTTAGTAAAGTTAAACCTCTCTTAACCACAGAGCACTTTTTGGCAGCTTCAAATTATATAAAGCATATCTAGAAACTCAGGTATAAGCAAATAAGACAAGGCAGAGCCAAAGTTCCTATTACTAAGTCCATATTTCTCTGTTCACAAAAACACTAGCAAAAGTCTTCCTTTAGAGAATATTTTTATTTTACACACCATTCTAATACGCCTTTTTTTAAAAAATGGTATTTACAGGTTGAACCCAGGGCCTTGTATACACTTTGCAAGTGCTCTGCCACTGAGATGCACCCTGGCCCATTTATTTATTTATTTATGAGTCAGGGTCTCGCTAAATTTACATAGGCTGCCTCTGGCCTCGAACTTGCGATCCTCCTGCTTCCACCTCCCAAATTGCTGGAAATACAGGTGTGCTCCACTGAGCCAAGCCTAATAAGCATTTTTTTTTTTAAAGAAAAGCAGCTTATCAAATGGGATGTTAATGAAAACAAATAAGACTCAGTTGTGAGAAGATGACAGGAATAAGAAAAAATACCTGACAAACTTAAAAAAGACCTAACAATCTGGAGGACTGCAGCCATAGCCCTGTGGTATCCGAGCCTGTCAGATCTCGGAAGCTAAGCAGGGTCTGGCCTGGTTAGTACCTGGATGGGAGACCGCCTGGGAACACCAGAAGCTGTAGGCTTGGGAGAAGGACCTGGCAACCCCCTCCCAAAAATCAATCTGCCTTTGAAAACCTTATGCACAGCAGAGAAGCAATGACAGTAGTGTTTCCCCTGTTGTACAGAGGGTCGCTATGAGTCGGATACCGACTCGACAGCACCTAACAACAACAACAACAACAATCTGGACCTGCAATGTCTGAAATGGTAGCCATTAACTATGAGTGGCTGTTGACAAAATGATATGTGGCCAAACCAAAGTAAGAGGTGCTACAATATACGACACCAGATTTTAAAAATTTAGGAAGCTATGTGCAATAGCACACACCGTTTTTATTGCTTTCTGAACAGTAACAACTCCTTAATCTATGTTTTCAGTCTTGACCATTCCACATACATTCTTACTCCTATATTCAAATGCCTCCTGAGTACTTCACTAGACATTTCAAAATTGCATCATTTTAAAAACATTTTAAAAATCGAACTCACTAGCCACTTCCTCTTCCAAGTTCTTTACCTCAAAAGGTACAAACATAGACCTAGAACTACTAACCACCACACAAAACTTTTTGATTTACTGACTCTTTAAAACACAAAAAAAGCCAGGCCTAGTTGCACATGTTGTAATCCCAGCACTCAGGAGGCTGAGGCAGGAGTCTAAGTCCATTCTGGGCTACATAAACAGTTCCATGCCCTGCTTCAACAAACAAACAAACAAAAACCATTAAAAAAAAAAAAAAAAAAAAAAAAAAAAAAACAAAAAAAAAAAAAAAAAAAAAAAAAAAAAAACACCCGGGGTCGTGGTGGTGCATGCCTGTAATTCCAGCAGCTTGGGAGGCGGAGGCAGGAGGCTCGCAAGTACAAGACCACAGACATTCTGCAAAATTCAGCAAGACCCTGTCTCAAAAAGTAAAAAAACAGGCTGGGGCTGCAGCTCAGTGGTCCAGCACTTGCAGAGCATGCAAGCACAAAGCCCTGGGTTCAAACCCCAGTACCACACACATACAAAAAAAAACTTATAGATGAAATATAAGGTCCAGTGTTTGTTACTTATTAGTATTTGTCATACTAAGAACATGAATGCATTTAAATCATCAGTAAAGTAGTCCTAAAACAAATAAAAAATTCTAGAATTTTATCAGTTGAATATTCTAAATTATGTTAACAAAAATGCATTACGTATGCTATTAAACTCATATATTAATCTTGAACATCTAAATTGCACAAAGAAGCCACAGACAACAGAATAAAACAATAAACCAAGTTATTCTTGATAAGGAAAACAATTTTAGGTAACTGATTATTACTCTCAAAAAGAAGAAAACTAAGCTACTAAGCATGCTTACTTAGTATTTATGAGGTCAAATTTGATCCCCTGCACCCTGTTAAAAAAAAAAAACCTGAGTCTTACAAAGTTCACTATATAGAATATTCAATCTGAAATACTAAGAAAAAAGGAAAAATGAAAGTAAAAATAAAAAAGCGCACTTCCAGAGAATGAATAATTTGCTTCTAGGAATCAAGTTTATTACAACGATGGTGACTTGGAATAAATATTGCTATTTCTTCCCCCTAAATATTTATCTGTAAAAGAGGACACAAGGTTGGGGATGTGGTTCAGGCATAGAGCACTTGCCTAGCATGCACATGGCCCTAGGTTTGATCCCTAGCACTATAAACAAAAACAAAAAAAGAGGGCACTGTAGTCAGTAATTCATACTATGAAAGATTTTTTTGTACTATCTTTTATGGGAATTAAAAAATGTAATAATAAAATATTATACTACTACTTCATAGCCAGAGTACTACAAAAAACTCAGAAAACAAATTATAATCCTACTATAAATATTATATGGGAGAAGGACATGGCAATCCACTCCTGAAGCAATCCCGAAAACAATCAGCCACTGAAAACTGTATAAGGGTAGCTATGAGTTGGACACGACTCGAAGGCACCTGACAACAACATAAATATTATAGGTTAACCCCAGCTACTAACTTTTCTCAATACTAACCTGTAAGAAACCAAAGGTTCACGAAATTCCACACGATTGGTTTTTTTCACATTACTCTCCAGGGTGGTAGCTCTGAGAGGACTACGAGATTTCTCTTTTCGTGACTTAGAAGATTTGGAGGTTGAAATATTAACCCAAGAATCATCCACGTATCTACCATCTGAAGGAAAAAGAAATCTGTGAAACCATATGATATAAAACACAACTGTCTTTGAATTTGGCTAGTATTTAAGAAAATAGTTATGTTACTTCTAGTATCTCTAGTTGGATATTAGGTAAAAAGATGGAAATAATTCAAGTTAAAGGATTACATTCACTCAATTTACAGAGAAAGACTGTATTCTAAGCAGATAAAGCAAAAAACCTATGTAGAGAATTCCTGGTTAATGGCTCTCATTCACTTGAAAGTATCAGATAACACCCAACAATCTCAAAGCAGTTAAAAAAAAAACCAGTTTAAGTAGCTATTGACTTGTAAATTTTAGCTCATCAATTAAGAAACCAAAGAATCAAATGTGTGAAAGACACCCAAATAATTTACATTGTATCAATTCATGATAAGTATCTACATGAAAGATACTTCATGTTTGATTTTAAACCCCAACAAAAAAACCATACACCTTATTAAGTCAACGTTCACTTTCAAATAATACCAGTGAATTAAAAAAGACATACAAAACATTAAAAACTCAAAAACAAATTCTCATTACAACAAACAATTGAAAACTCTGTCAAATGTGATATAATGGTGCTAAAGTCCCTGATCAAAAGATGATAAAAACTCCAACTATATCACTGAATATTAGGCTACTTCATAACTACTCATTACAAAAGGAAACAAATTTTGATGAGGTACAGTATCTGACAAAAAAAGCAAGCAAACACATGGGACTATTAAGAAAACATTAAACTGAAACAAAATACCAAAAATTTACATTTATGGCCAGGTACGGTGGCTCATTCCTATCATTCCAGCAACTCAAGAGGCAGAGACAGGAGGATCGCAGGTTCAAGGCCAGAAGTAGCCTGCATAATTTAGCAAAACTGTCTCAAGAGTTTAAAAAAAAAAGGGCTGGAGATGCAACCTAGTAGTAGAGCACTTGCAAGTGTGTGTAAGGCACTGAGTTCAACATCCAAGTACAGAAAAAATTATATTTAATATAGTTATAATTTTGGAAGTAACTTTATACATACCTTTTCTACTTATTTTTCGTGTAGCACTTGCAGAAGACTTCTTCGCATCCATGATAGAATCAAGCACAGCTGTACTTGTAGGGGCTACTTCTAATTTGTTTTCAATGTGTCTCAGCTAAAGTTGAAATACCATCACAACACATAAATCAATTCTGTAAATAATCCAGCTACCATCAGTTTAAATGGTTATTTAAAACTATCTTGTTCAGTGTCTTTCTCCAAAGTAGAAAAAACTCAGGAATACTTTGTTACAATATTAGTTTTTATCACTTATTACTTCAGCTGTAATTATGCTTTGAGTGAATGCTGGCCAAATTTGAACAAGAATATCAAAAGGATTATGAAGACTACTAAATAGTTTCTATTCATTATGCCCAACAATTTTTTGTTTTTTTAAAGCAGCAAATTATCTGCCATTCTATATGACATATCACTATGCAATATATTGTGTACATTTTACCTATAAAAATGAGGAAAGGATGGACTAAAATTTAGGACTCTTCAAAGACCCACAATTTTTTTCCATTTTATGTCTACGAAATACTTTTCTCAATAAAGACAAAATCCACAGGATAGAATTCAGGTTTCACACACACTCTGCAAGATAAATCAACTTTTAGTATAACCACCAATGTTCATAATGGTTTAAAAGGCATTTCCTCCTAAATAGTAGAATATTACAGATCATATGAGAATATATGAAAACAGAAAAAAAAATTAAATGAAACTCATCAAAATTCTACCATATAAACTCTTTATCTTCATTCAGATTTTATAGGGTAATGTACTAAAGAATTAGAATAATCCTTTACATATTAATACTTCTGTGTCAGATTTTTTCCCCTTACTTTTAAGACCCTAATAATCCTTAAAAATTCTTCAAAAACACCCAAGAGTTTTGAAAAGTAACTGTTAAAGGGTTTTGCTACCAATTAGCTTCTTGTTTGGCTTGGCTCTAAGTTAAATTGGGGGATAAAAACTATTCCTACATTATAAATATATAATACTCAGGTAGAAAAACAGATTATAGCTAGGTGTGGTGGCACCATCCTATAATCTCATTGACTTGGGAGCCAGAGGCAGGATGATTGTGAGTTTTAGGCCAAAGGCAGCCTGCAATTTAGCAAGTCACTGATTCAAAAGAAAAAAGAAAAATGGGCTGGGGGTACATCCCAGTGGTAGAGTACTTGTAAAGTATGTGTGAGGCCTGGGGTTCCACCCTCAAATACTCACCAAAAAAGAAAAAAAAGAAAAACAGATCATGCATTGCTTATTCATAAGGCCAAAATCTGATGGTACACTGGGACCAAATCTAAGTTACTATACCATTACCAGATTTATTTTCAAGAGTTCTACAGATTAGAAGACAAGAAATATTATAAAAATACTCAGACAATAAAGAAATAGGTGACCAGAATCCAAGTGGTATACAAAAGAAAACCAAAAAGGGTATCTCAGAAGAGTAATTTGCCCAGAAAGCATATCAGAAAGAGAAGTAGCCCCCTTTGAAAGGACTATGTATCCCTTTGCCAAATTTGGATTCCTAAAATTCTGACAAGGTTAAGAAGTATACAAATGGGAACAAGTTGCCCATACTCATTCCTTTTCAATCGTATGAGAGAAAACAGCCTGACGCTGCCACACAAAAAATAAGTTACCCACAGACCATTCAAGGAGAAGGTAGTTCCCCTCACCTCTTCCCTGACAATGAGAACTCTACATAGACACAGTCTCACCTTCCCAAATTCATTCTGTTTAAATCTTCATCCCACCATATCAAATGAACAAATTTATTAAAGGTGAACAAACAGCAGCACATTAATACTTTATATGCAATGGTATTAGGACTCCTGAAACTCAAAGTAGTGTTTGTTGATTCCTTTACTATTTAATGGTTGTTTTGGTTTTGTTTTGGAAGTGCTGAGGGGTTGAACCCAGGGTCTGACACAAGATAGGCAAGTGTTCTATCACTGAACTGTACCCAGAAACCCCTTTCTTTTTTCTTTTACTTTTTTTTTTTTTTTTTTTTTTTGAGAGAAGGTCTTGCTAAATTGCACTGTCTGCCTTAGGCCTTGAACTTGAGATCACCCTGCCTCAGGTTCGTGAGTCAGTGGGATTACAGAAGTGCACCACAGCCTCTGGCTCTTAATATTTGTCCTTTCTGTTCATTTTGTAACATATAACTTCTTACCAAAATGTTTCTTTTCCTTTCAACATAGTGCCACAGAAAACATTTTAATATATCAAATCAGAGCAGGATATCAATTCTAAAACAAATAAAGCTAAAAAAACTCACAGCAGCCTTGGTCTGAGAAAGTGCATCCCACGATGTGGTTCCATCTGCTAGGAAAAAGGAATATTTACTAAATCAGAATCTCTGAAGTAGATCTCAGAATATGAATTTTAATATACTCCCAAATGTGATTAAAAGTTTGAGAACTACTTTATCAGGCAGAATTATTCCTCAGCAAGTGCTTTAATCTACAAAATCAAAAAAAGCTTCTTCTCCCTATCTAAATCATAGAAAGCCAAGCTTCCCAATACAATGTTGTTGTTGTTGTTGTTATCATCGTTGTTGTTTTTGTTGTTAGGTGCCTTCATGTCTGACTCATAGCGACCCTTTCAGGTTTTTCAATGGCTGACTGTTTGGGGATTACTGTAAGAGTGGTTTGCCATGTCTTTTTCCCATTTTTGTGGTGCTCAGAATCAAACTGAGGACCTCAGAGACTGCAGAGTGGCACTCTACCAACCGAGCTAAATCCCAGCCCCTCAATACAATAGTTAAGAGTTAAATCGAGACTGATACTATTAGTCCTTAGGACAGCTAGACTGACACCCACATCCACACTCATAGCAGATTGTTGTTGTTGTTGTTAGGTGCCGTCGAGTCGAGTCCGACTCATAGCAACCCTATGTACAGCAGATAGAAACACTTCCTGATTTTGTGCCAGGCACATGATATTATTTATGTTTAAGCCCATTGTTGCAGACACTGTGTCAATCCATCTGGTGGAGGGTTTTCCTCTTTTGCGCTGACCTGACACTCTCCCAAACATGATGTCTTTCTCTAGGGATTGGTCTCTCCTGACT
>VMDO01031941.1:6693-19627 GCA_007922755.1 Pedetes capensis
GTCAGTGCTTCTCTGCTGTTCATAGGGTTTTCAATGGCAGATTGATTTTTGGGAGGGGGTTGCCAGGTCCTTCTCCCAAGCCTACAGCTTCTGGTGTTCCCAGGCGGTCTCCCATCCAGGTACTAACCAGGCCTGACCCTGCTTAGCTTCCGAGATCTGACGGGATCGGATGCCACAGGGCTATGGCTGCAGGCTAGGTCATTTTAGTGAGGAATAATTTTACAATATGTTTAGATGACTATAGTCCATGGATTCCTTTGACACCATTCTAACAAACAGATTCTCAACCTTTAGCATCCTTGACCTCTGTGTATACATCACAGTATGCCTGAGCATACACATACACGCACACTCAGACAAAATTCCTCCAAAGTTGTAAATTATAAATGCATAGATGTCTTCATATTATGCTTGCGTAGAAGATGAGACTAACACTGAGTCTTTTAATGGGTGAAAAAAAGAAGAAAAGTGCACATGTCTATGTGAACATTTTGTGTTATAAACAATTACAAGAGGCAGAAATTGGATTTGTAGGCACACAGATCCATCAAAATAAAGACACTGGATATGTTGAAAAGGGAAAGAAGGTGACATCAGATTTAGAGAGACATGGAGCCAACTTTCTGAATTGGTGAAGAAGAGCATAATTATAGTTTTTGCAACACCAGAAGAAAATGTGAGAGATGTATTTTTTGTTTTCTTTTTTCCAATCATACCTCTTCTTAGCCTGATGATTTTCTTTACATTTTTTAAAGAGACCAAGGAAGAACATATTTCTGGTAAGTCTTAGTGTAGTTGCAAATCAAACAGTTCCTAAATTATGAAAATTGTCATTTTCTTCCTAGGCAAAATGATTTAGAAGGATAAAAATCAAGTTGTAATTGAATAGTCTGGGGTTGGAATTTTTGTTTTAATTGTTTGTAATGTGTGGTTTCATGGTTATTTTACTTTAAGATTTACTCATATTGATACCAATAAATGTTGAAATTCTCAGTTTGAACAGCAGGCATACTTTTTTATGATACTCAACAACAGCATGAGAGATACGAGAAGGCTGATTTCATATTGAAGGCTAATTCATGTTTCATTTGTACATTTTTTCCAAATTTACAAATTGTTTTTCCCCATTGACATCATACATTATTATTAACTGTAGTTCCCATGCTGTACAATTGATCTCCAGAACTTACTCATGCTGTCTAACTGAAACTTCATTCCCTTTGGCCAACATCTTCCCATTTCATTTTCCCAAACCACTGGAAACCATCTTCTGTTCTTCTGTGAACTCCATGTAAGGGAAAACATGTGGTATTTGTCTTTCCATGTCTTATTTCACATACCATAACGTCTACCAATTTCATTCATCTTGTTCTGAAATACAATATTTTTCTTTTTTAAGGATGAATAGAATTCTGCATTTCCTTTATCCATTCTTCCTTTGGTGTACACTCAGGTTTGTTCCATATCTTGACAGTTGTAAATAATGACATATTATTTGCAATAACATAGATATCTCTTCCATGTGCTAATTTTTATTTTCATTGAGTATAGACCAAGAAGTTGGATTAGCAGTAGTTTTCATTTTTTAATAATCGTCATGCTGCTCATATAATGGTTGTAGTAATTTACATGCTCATCAACAATGTAGAAGCCTTCCTTTTCTTCACACCCACGCCAATATTTGTCTTTTTGGTAATAGTCACTCTAAAAGGTGTCAAGTATATCCCACTGTAGTTTTAATTTGCATTTCCCTGATGAATAGTGACATTGAGCATTTTTTCATACACCCATTGGACATTTTTATTTCCTTTGAGAAATGTTTATTTGGGTCTTTTGCTCATTTTTTAAATTGGGTTCTTTGTTTCCTTATTGTTTTGTTAGTTGTTTCTTATTAGTCATTTAGTTTGCTTATATATTTTGGACATTAGTCTTTTTATTAGATATAATAAAGATATAGGATTTGCAAATATTTGCTCCCATTCCATAGGTCATCTCTTTATTCTGTTAGCAATCTCCTTTGTTGTGAAGCTTTTCAGTTTTATGCAATCTCATTATACATTTTTACTTTGGTTTCCTGTACTGTTGGACTCATATCCAAAATATCATTGCCCAGACCAAAGTCAAGAAGCCATTTTTTCTTATATTTTCTCATATTTTATTCTAGTAGTTTACAATTTTGAGTCTTACATTTAAACTTTTAAGCCATTTTTAGTTGATTATTGTGTATGATGTGAGATCAGGACACAATTTCATTCTTTTCCCAGAAGCATTTATCAAAAAGACTCTCTTTTTCTAGTATATATCTTGACACCTTTGTTGAAGTTCAATTTTCTGTAAATATATGGGTTTGGTTTTTATTCTGTTCTGTCCATTGGTCTATAAGTCTGATTTTATGTCAGTAATGTAGTATTTTGATTACTATAATTTTATATTTTGAAGTCAGATAGTATGGATCCTTCAGCTTTTTAAAAAGATTATTGTGACTGTTCTGTACCTGTGGTTCCATACAAATTTTAGGAAATTTTTCTGTTCCTCTGAAAAATTCCTTTGGGATTTTGATGGAAATTACATTGAAATTACATTACTTTGCATAATATGGGCCTTTTAACAATATAAATTCTTCCAGTTCATGAACATAGGATATCTTTCCATTTATTTGCATCTGGTTCAATTTCTTTCATCAAAATTCAATAGTTTTTGGAATATGGATCTTTCATTTCTGGTTAAATTTATTCCTAAGTATTTCTATATTATTCTTATGAATGAGATTTTATTGCGTTTTTTTGATATTTCATTATATAAAAACAATACTGATTTTTGTATATTGATTTTATATCATGCAACTTCACTGAACTTACTAGCTCTAGCAATTTTTGATAGTCTAGTGTTTTCTCTGCATAAAATGATATGAATTGGAAATAGAGACCACCTTATTTCTTCCTTTCTAATTTAAACATCTTTTATTTATTTTTCTTGATGAATTATTTTGAGTAGGACTTCCTGTGCTAAGATGAACAGAAGCGGTAAATGGAGCATTCTCATCCCCTTCTTACCTTAAAGGAAAAGCTTTCAGCTTTTCGTTGTTGACTAGAATGGTAAATGTTGAGTTTCCCTATTGGCTGTTATTATGTTGAAGTGTTTTCCTTGTAGACATAGTTTGTTGAGATTTTTATCATGAGAGGAATTGAATTTTTTCACATGCTTTTGTGTGTCTATTGAGATAATCATGACTTTTAGTCCTCATCTGTTATTATGGTGCATCATGTTTCTTGATACATATGTGTATGTTGAACTATCTTTGTTCAAAATCCCAGTATTTTATGATCTTTTCAATGTGCTATTGAATTTGGGTGGTTGGTATTTTATTGAGGACTTTTTGCATCTATGTTCACAGGAATATTGGCATATAATTTTTTTCTTGTGTATCATTGTTTGGTTTGGTATGAATGTAATGCTGGCCTTTTCCTACATATCTGCACTTCAGTTTCTTCATATGAATGTGGGTATAGCTACACTGTCTACTACATAGGATTTTTTTTCCTTTCAATTAAATAAAATGGTAGAAACATTTAGCAAAATGATGATATATATCAAGGAAATGATGTACAATATATGTTATTATTATTGCTATTGTTAGCTATTACAGCAACAATAACTGGAAAACCAAAGCAAAGATGAAATTTCAGTTCAAGTCTTAACTACCTAAAAATTCACTGAAAACATGTTATTCTCTTTAGACAGGAAGAAGTTTACGAATGGAGCTGCACCTTTTGATTGCAATTTAGAACAGGTTATATAATTCATATCATTCTCCATCACTGAACATTCTATAATTATTCTGGTTATCCCTTTATTTGTGCTCAACTTTCAGCAAGATTGCACATCTACAACATTTATGATAAGTAAATGTTGTAGCTTTTAATATGTTAGTAAAGAAAGCTTTTAAATAATTATTCCAGTCTTCTGGTATGGATAGTTGAGAAAAAAAGGGTTATAAGAAAACATTGAGAAAAATAAACAAAATTTGAATATTTGAGATAACTTTAAAAGTTCTAATTTCCAGTAAAATGTGTAATATTCATACAGATACATGCAAATAAATACAGATGTTTTCCTGTTTGATTCCTAAACTTGGGCCTTTGCAATATGTCAACAAAAATCATTTGCATGGAGGCTGTAATTAAGTGTACTACATTTCCCTGTTTCGGACATGTAGTCAGGAGAGAACAATCCCTGGAGAAGGACATCATGTTTGGAAGAGTGGCAGGTCAACGCAAAAGAGGAAAACCCTCCACCAGATGGATTGACACAGTGTCTGCAACAATGGGCTTAAACATAAATAAGATTGTTTGCCTGGCACAGAATCGGCAAGTGTTTTGATCTGCTGAAAATAGGGTCGCTATGAGTCGGACTCGACTCGACGGCACCTAACAATAACAATGATAACATTTCCCTGTTACAGAAAACAAAACATTCTATATCTAGACTGCTATATTCATTATTACATAGCTAAAAATAACATCATGAAAAGTTATTGTTTCCTAGATTCTGGTGATGGTCTTCATTCAACTGATGTTAGCAAGCATTAAATTTCTCCTTTTGTAAATAGCACCATCTTATATACAAGCTCCATGAATATGTTGTTGTTGTTGTTATTGTTGTTGTTGTTGTTGTTGTTAGGTGCCATCCAGTCCAACTCACAGGGACCCTACATGCAATAGGCAAAACAAAATTGTCAGTGCTTTTCTGCTATTCATAGAGTTTTCAATGGCTGATGGTTTTTTGGGAGTGGGTTGCTGGGTCCTCCTCCCAAGACTACACCACCTAGTGTTCCCAGGTGGTCTCCCATCCAAGTTCTAACCAAGCTCAACCCTACTTAGCTTCTGAGATCTGATGGAATTGGACACCACAGTGGTACAGCTACAGGCCCATGAGTATAGAGACCATATTTTACATTGTTCATGGCTGTATCTCTAATGTCACAGTACTCAAAAAATAATTGTTTTGATAAATATTTATCGACTACAAGAATAACATCTAGTTTAAGGATTTCTAACGTTTTCATGATATTCTTTGAGTGTTGACATATCCACCCCAACTTCCATCAAAGTGTATATCTTTTTAGTTGAGTATGGCTGTTTTTACATTTTATTAAGTTTCTTATAATAGTATAACAAGACAGAATCAAGCCTTCCCAGGGGGAACAAAATTGGGGTTCAACTTTTCACTATCATAGGAAAACATAGTTGTCTCAGTCATATCCTGTGCTAATTGACTAGGAGTTTTGGGGATTATCATGAGGGAATGGACACACAAGACTATAGCAGGGAGAAATGGGTCTAGTCACCTTAATCCTTTAATAGTTAAACCGAGCTCACCATCTTCATTTTGAGAGCACCAACACCACTCCTCCGACTCCCATCTTATGTGCATCTGTTACTGTCCAGTACAAACTTGAGACAAGACCAGAACAATACCATGATGAGACCTGTAATCTTTCTCACCAGTTACTTATGGCCATTTTAAATCTATGGAAGAACAAAAATATCCTGCTGTACCCCTAAGACAAATCAAAATCAAAATAGAAATGCCTGCAGCTGTACCACAGCGGCGTTGGGTCTGGTTAGTACTTGGATGGGAGACCACCTGGGAACACCAGTTGCTGTAGTCTTTGGAGAAGGACCCACTCCCAAAAAACAATCAGCCTTTGAAAACCCTATGAAAAGTAGAAAAGCAGTAACAATACTGTTTCACCTGTTGTATGTAGGGTCAATATCAGTCAGATACCAATTCTATGGCACCTAACAACAACAAGAAGATAGAAACTGGGATAAAGGAAAGTCATTTGCCAAGTTCAAAGCTGTTAGATGATAATGTTCAAAGAAAAACAAATAGCCACTTAGATTTCCCATATTTTATCCTTGGAACAAAATATTTCTTATGTCTAAGCAGTGAATAAATACTGTGTCTTTAACTCAAGTGGCAAACTTTGACTTCTCAAAAAATTTGAAAAGTCCTTATAAACATAAGTTTTCATTTTTTTTTTTTCTGGTTCTAGTTAAATCCATTTCAGTGTGACTCTCTTTGGTTTATTCTCACATATACAGATCTAAATAGAATCACAAAAATTATGCAATATCATTTAGAGAAAGGAAGAAATTTATATATAATTGATGACCAATCAAAAGGAAACTAATTTTTTAACATTTGATAAAGAAAAGCTGGCCAATTTTGAAGTACTTAATAAAGTATTTTAAATTAAATTTTGTGAGGTTGATTTATACCACAAAATAGAAAATTCAGTCCACCATACTAATGAACAGTATTTTTGGTTCACATTTACTATCCCAATTCTTTTCCTAGCATGTTAAGAAATGATATTGGTCCTGTTTGATCTGACATTCTAGTCAAAAACTTAATTTTCTAGGATATGAAATCTTTGTTTGCTTGGAGAAATCATTTTTAATAATACATTCAAGTCTCAAAATGCACATCTTACCCCACTGAAGACCAGCTAAGAACATTGATATAATGCATTTCTCAACACTGTTGATAGAGATGAGGTTTCTTAATTCTTTTTGTTGTTGTTGTTTTGTTTTATGAGTAGAAGACACAATATCTAACATCCTTTTTCCTCTATCAGCTTTTCCTTGATGGAATGAATGGATGGAATTGATTCTGCATCTTTTCTATCTATAGAGACTAAAATAAGGATCTAAATTTGAATATGTTTTTCTATATTTTCTGCTCTTTAAACCAAAGTGCAGAACAGTAGGTTTTAATTATAATTATTTAGAATATTCCATATGTACTCTTTTAAATAAATAAGAATTCTAATAATAATCATGGGGCTGGGATTTAGCTCAGTTGGTAGAGCGCTGCGCTGCAGTCTCTGAGGTCCCAAGTTCAATTCCCAGCACCACAAAAATGGTAGAAGGACCTGGCAATCCACTCCCAAGGCAATCCCAAAACAGTCAGCCATTGAAAACCCTAGGAAGGTTCGCTATGAGTGAGATACCGACTCCATGGCACCTAGCAACAACAATAACAACAACAACAATAATAATCATAGATTATTTTAAAAATAAAGATATGATAACATACACCTTAATAAACGTTATCTTTCAAAGAATTTACCTTAGTTAAACAACAACATTGCTGGAATAACCACCTTTAGCCAGTAGGACACTAAGAGAATTCTATAGATTTAAAACTTAGTTCTAGCTAGGCATGGTGGTGCACACCTGCAGTCCCAGCACTAGGTAGGCTGAAGCAGCAGGACAAACCCAAAAGGTCTGTCAATCAGAACAAGGCTACTAAGCTCTACTTAGAAGAGCATAGTCTGCTATGAGCCACACTTTTCAGCTCCTTGAGCAGCGTAGCTTGGAGGCAGAGCAAATTTGAGTCCAGCATGGTCTCCGTAGTGAGTTCCAGGACAGCCTGGGCTACATGGCAAATCCCTGTCTCAAAAATACCACCCATCAGAAAAACTCCACCTGGTTCTATTACTTTAAAATAGTATAACTTAATGCAAGTTATTTGAATTTTCTGTTCTGTGTTGTTGTTGTTGTTTTTGTTGTTGTTGTTGTTATTGTTAGGTGCCATAGAGTTGAGTCCGACTCATAGCAACCCTCACAGGGTCTTCAATGACTGATTGTTTCGGGAGTGGGTAGCCATGCCCTTATCCCTTTTTGTGGTGCTGTTGATCGAACTCAGGTCCTCAGAGAGTGTAGCATGGCACTCTACCAACTGAGCTAAACCACAGCCCGCTGTTCTGTATTAGGCTCTAGTAAATGTTTGAGTGCTACAAAATGGCCTCAGATGAAGCATGACTGTCTAAGTATGTACCTTTGGGCAATCTCCTTCCACACTGAATTTGTGTAGAGGAACAGAATGTAGTGTATGTGACATTATGCCAGTTCTGGGCCCAGGCATTAGAAAGGTTTTTCAACTTTCATTTTCACTGTTTTGAAATCATCCCACTGTGCTATGAAGATGTCTGCCTAGGCTATTGGAAGAGGAGAAGCCAGATGGAGAAGTCTTGTGGTACTCCAGCTGACAGTGAACAAGCAGACAAGGTGGACACATTGTGGACTCTCCAGACACAGTTTAGCCATCAAATGACTCCACCACACAAATGATCCCAGGTGACACCAGTAGAACCACCCAGATTGCTAACCCATGGAGTCACTGGAAATAATAAAATTATGTTTTAAGTCATTAGGGTTGGGGTAGTTTGTAAAAAAAAAAAAAAGTAAAAATCAGCTGAAACACTATATGATGGGAAAATTATAACATTTATCTAACAGCATTATGTTGAATATTAAATGCAATGTTAAAACAGTTTTCAGACCATGTTAATGTCAGTATTCAGTAGATGTTAATCATATTTATTATTATAAGATAATTAATTGGAAGATTGTTATTTTATACACACATGCAATACTAATACATGCATACAAATTCTGGAATTCTTGTTCAAAATCTGCATATTACTCCAAATATAAGACAGAGATAGGTAGTGTACAAAGATAAAAGCTCCACTGGCTTACAATGTGGTTTAAAACAGATAGTTGGCATAATGATGCTTTTCATTAGGGATAAACTAGAGGCCTGTAGAGTACATCTACAAGTGATTTTTTTTCTCAGAGTTTCTTTTTTTAAAATATTGTGTTAATTACTACCAACTAATAATGAGGAGCCTGCAGCTGTACCACTGTGACATCCAATCCCAGCAGATCTTAGAAGCTGGTTAGTAGTTGGATGGGAGCCCACCAGGCAACACCAAGTGCAGTAGGCTTGGGAGAAGTACCCAGCAAACACTCCCTAAAAACAATCAGCTGTTGAAAACCTTATGAATAATAGAGAAGCACTAACCACGATACTGTTTCACCTGTTGTACATAAGGTCGGTATGAGTCAGACACCGACTGGATGGCATCTAACAGCAGCAGGAGATTTCATATATAAAATACACATTTATAACTTCTCTATTTTGCTAGATTTTCACACTCTAGCCAAAGTGGTACTCATTGCCTCATCCCAAGCATTTTCTAGAGCTGAAAATTACCTGCCACCCTGAAATGTATGTGATCTCAAAAATACGGTAGACTCCATCTGGCTTGCCACTCATTGAGTTACCAAATTGACCTCTGTACATGTTCTCCTTTGGGACCTGAGCTTTACTATCTATCTATCTATCTATCTATCTATCTATTTACTTATTTATTATTTTTATATTTTGCATTACTGGGAGAGCAGAATTCAGGGCCTTGTATATACTTTCCAAGCACTCTACCACTAAGCTTGACTCTCAGCCGCTTTTGTATTTTTTTTTTTTTTATCTTGAGACAGGGTCTCACTAAGTTATGCAGACTGTCTTTGCCCTTAAACTTGTGATCTTCCTGCCTCCACTTCCCGAATCACTTGGGATTACAGGGGTTTGCCACCGGGCCCAGCAGGATCCCAACTTAAAATTGATACTAAATAGAAAATTCAATCTCTATATATTTAATGTTAAAGTTATTAATATCTAAAGTTTAAAAACTTTTATAAATTATCTAATTTTACAGATGTTCTAAGAATCGAGCCAGGTTGCAAACAAGGCAGCACTACGGATAGAGTCCAGAGATTCAGAATCCAGTTTCATGTGATGTCTCTCTCTCTCTCTCTCTCTCTCTGCCTCAGGGGCCACGACCTGGCAAGAAATTTAGCATTTGGGTAAGGAACCGGCTAAGACACATGGGTATTGGTGGCAGAAAATATAGACATGTAGTTACAGTGGTACTTTCCATCTCCTAGAGGTAAGAAGTAAAGCACAATACTGAATGTCACTTTCAAATCAGTTGAGCTTTGTTTTTGCCCTGTATGTTGTTAAAAATCACAATTTACTGTTATATGACTGCAGAAGCCTCCCAGTTACAGGGGAAGACAATTCCCGTAGGCTTGTTCAGATTAGATAAAATCATTTATTTATTAACTTCCAGGACTGTGTTATTGTTGAGAACTAAGCTTAGTAGATGTAAGTTTGGGTTAGAAGGAATTAGCCTCAGGTGGAACTGAAGGACTTTAGTGTAGAGGTGAATATTTTTAAGCAGCCTGGGGGCACTTTTCTAGGGAAAGAAGGAGAACTGGGCTAATGGAGTTAGCTTCACCTTCTTCTGTACTCACAAAGCAGGTTGCTTCCCTCCTACCACAGCTCTGACCTGTAGCAGTTACATATGAATGCTTGCAATACAAGAAACTCATCAAGATCAGGGATTATGATTTTTTTATCTTTCAGTTAGCATTTACAGGTAGAATGCAGGATTCGAAATTAAACATGAATTTCAGGTAACAAAAAGTCTTTTCTTTTTTTTCGGTACTGGTGGTTGAACCCAGGGCCTTGCACTTGTATGCTTTGCAAGTGCTGGACCACTGAGTTGCACCCCCGCCCATTTTTGTAGATTTTTGAGACAGGGTTTCACTAAATTATGCAGACTGCCTCTGGTCTTGAACTTGTGATCCTCCTGCCTCCACCTCCCCAATTGCTGGAATTACAGATGCGCACCACCATGCCTGGCTCAAAAAATCATTTTTTAGTATAAATGAGCCCATGAAATATTTGAGACATACCATTCTAAAAAATGATTCACTGTCCTTCTGAAATGTAAATTTAACTAGGTGTCCTTTTCTGGCTTTTGGTTTGTTTCATTTTACTTCGTTTGTTGTTTTTGCTATATCTGGTAACCCTACTTAGAGATGAATGCCAAATACAGCCCTGTCAAACAAGAGGTGCTCAATATATACCATTTGAATACTGGATCATACTTTTTGGAATTCTACCTAATAGCTTGGTATCATGGCTCCACCAGTCTTTTGGATGTCACAGACTTTAGTTTGGTTCTGGACACACATTTCAACACAAATAATAACAATTAAAAACAAAATAATTGTATCATCTATTTTTCTGTAGTGCTTTGTGGTTTTCAAAGGTTAGAGGCAGTACTTCTTTTTAAAAATAAACTCTGAGTAATTACACAATTAAATTGTGGCCACAGATGAAAAGAGAAAGCAGAGAGTGAAGAACATTTAGCTTCTTTGAAGAAAGAGCTTCATACTTATATAGGGCATTATATTTCCAGCTCACACATTCTCTTTCATATTTTGAAATCAGATCATTCTTTTTCTGCCATGATTATGGCAGGTTCAAAAGAAGGGAAAATTATTTAGAATGCTGTTGAGTGCAGGTGAATAGCATTTACTTTCTATGCTGCCCCACTTTTACACCTTGCAATCTTCCAACTGCTAATTAAGACAAAGGGCAAAATTACATCCTTGAGCAAACAGTCTAGTACTCATTCCCAGTCTGGGATGTGACAGACACCACACTTGAAGAATGTTTTGTTTGTGGTCTTTATATAGCATAATAGACTAATCAAGTACAAGTTAAGGAGACTAAAAGGAAGAATTATTTCACACTCCTGCTGATGCTGCTGGAAAGTGTAGAAATGAAATTGGAGTCATTCCTTTAATTTCTTTCCCTTCAAAGTAGTACACAGAAGGCAACCTAGCAAGTATTAGGATTCACAATGACATCTCTCTGTTGAAAATGCAGTCTGGAATTTAACATGAGCAATGTACAGTGAAATGCATGTATAGAAATCTCATAATGAGATCCATTAAGTTGTACATTAAAAAGTACTAATAAAAAAGTTAAAGAAAAGAAAATATAGTCTAACTCATTAGACACTGAGACATATATGTTGTTGTTATGTATATATACTTAGTTTGCTGGTTACTTTTTATTGCTCTCTGTTAACCTGAAACTAAGATATAAAGGAGCAGGAAAAGTAATAAGATCTAATTTTCTGTTCAAGTGAAGGAAATGTGCTACTTTTCTAGGGTTTTGAAAGTCTCTTTTAACCAAAAAATGCTATAGGATGCTTTAAAAAGAAAATATTTACATATTAAAGTGCCAAAAAAGGTGGGTGCCTGTATTACTCAGCTTTTTGTCACTATAACAAAATAGCTGAAACAGACTACTTATGAAGAAAAGAGGTTTATGTAGATCATATTTCTGGAGGTTCAAAGTCCAAACAACATAGCCTAGTCTCCGGTAAAGGTCACCTCTTGGCTTATTTTACTTCATATTTTAGGTAGCAATGGGGGGAAGTGTATGGGAGCATACTAGTGATTGCATCTGGAACCTTAAACAGAGAGAAAAGATGGGAGGGTCTATGATTTCTCATTTCATAACAACCCTCCCTCAAAAAGTTAAGGAGTCAATAGGGCTTAGGTGTGCATGCTATCAATCCCAGCACTCAGGAGGCTGAGGCAGGAAGACAGTGTGAATGCAAGGCTACCCTGGGCTACACAGAGAGTTTTGGTGTAGCGTGGCCTACCCAGTAAGATCTTGTCTTCAAAAAACAATAGAAAGATGGAAAGATGAAGGAAAGAAAGAAAGAAGAGAGAGAGAAGGGAGGGAGGGAGGAAGGGACGGAGGGAGGAAGAAAGAGAAAGAAAAGAAGAGAAAAGAAAGGAAAGGGAGAGAAAAGCAAAGAAAAAAGAAGAGAAAAGAAAAAGAAGAAAAAAGAAAAGAAAAGAGAGAAGGAATCCAAGGGTCATAGGAGAAATATCTCATGTCCCCAATGACCTAAGACATCCCACAAGGACCGACTTTTTAATGATTCTACCATATCCCATTCTAGGCATCAGTGAGCTAAAATGGACTGGCATAGGCCATTTTGAGTCAGATAATCATATGGTCTACTATGCTGGGAATGATAAACTAAAGAGAAATGAGGTTGCATTCATCATCAAAAAAGACATTTCAAGATCTGTCATGAAATACAATGTTGTCAGTGATAGAATAATATCCATACGCCTACAAGGAAGGCCAGTTAATATGACTATTATTCAAATTTATGCACCCACCACTAAGGCCACAAATGAAG
>VMDO01031942.1:0-19518 GCA_007922755.1 Pedetes capensis
AACATGTGTTGTTTCTCTTTCTGAGCTTGTGTTCGTTCACTTAAAATAATTTTCTCTAATTCCATCCATTTTGCTGTGAATGACCCTATTTCATTTTTCTTGATTGCTGAATAGTATTCCATTGTGTATATATACCATAGTTTTTTTATCCATTCTTCTGTTGAAGGGCACTTTGGTTGATTCCATATCTTTGCTATTGAATCACCAACTTTTTATGCAAGCCCTTTCCTTTATTTTTTACATGCTCTTTGATATAATAATAATAATATGAATTAAAGGAATAAAAAGTGGACAAAACTAAGTAATGATTGACATTCACATAGTTTCCTTTGATGTTATATTGTTGTTGTTCTATAAAACCATGACAATGGACATTATGTGCTGTGACTAGGCCCATGATATCCTTAAAATCTAGAATGTGATTGTTACATCCAGCACACTTCTTATTCCGGTAACTTCAAAATATGCAATGCAGTAAACTATGCTAGGACATAATGATTTATGTGTACCAACCCCCAATTTGAGGACAAAATTTTACTACTCATCCATCATTCTCAAATATATTTTTTACTTTATTTTTGTCCTTTTCTTCTTTTAGATTACATCCAATAAATTTATTCAGTACTGCATAACATATTCATTCTGTGTTATGAATGCCTACAGTGAGCTCACCACTGCACTCAGTGACAGAAAACAATGAGTGCAAATATATATATGTATGTATATATAAATATATATAAATATATATATATATCTTTTCTCTAGTTTGGATCTCAAATGACCCCCAAAGTCCATGTGGTAAAGCTCCTGTTCCCAATGGGGTGCCATTGGGGGTGGTGCAGCCTTTAAGAGATGAGGACTAGCAGGAGGTCTTCAAATCATTAAGAATGTACCCTTGAAGGAGACAGCAGGACCCCTGTACTCTCCTCATTCATTCTTGTATTCTCCCCCTACCCCCTCCTCTTTCAGGGCTATGAGATGAGCAATTCTGCTCCACCATGCGTTCTGCACATGATGGGCTTCTTCACCGCATGCCCAAAAGCAACATGGGCAACCCAGCATGGGCTGAAATTTCCAAATTTGCGAACCAAAATAAACCCTTTCTCTTTGTAAGTTGATTATCTCAGGTATTTGTTATAGTATCAGAAAACTAACACAGTTCTTCATCTCAAAGATTACAGTTAGAGTAGGGAGCAACAAGGACAAAAAATCCTACAAAAACATAATAATTGTTCTAAAATGAGAAGGACATGGCAACACAAGAGTTTGAAATAAGAAGATTTAATGTAATCAGAAAGCGTTCCTCAAGGAAATAACACTTCTGTTAAAATTGAAGGGTGACAAAAGGAGTTATCTAAGTACCGAAATGAGACATGACAGAGATTTGTATATCTTATATACAATCTATATCCTGTATAGATTTCCTATTGCCTGGTATAAAAGTTGTAACAATTTAGGTAAATAGGTTCTATTCCTGAGGCTAAAGCAAATATTCTTCAATTTTCAACTACTTAGGATTGAATATTTTCAGAATCAGATTCAGGAGAAATTACTTGTTCTGCTATTCAATTCCCTTATTTCAAATTCTTCTCTAGCAGAAGAAAGAGTTCTCAGTCTATCACAATTAAATTAAAAGTCTTTTTCATTACCGAGGCACAAATCCAGGATTCTTGAGCACACTAGCTACTGAGCTTAGCGTTAGCGCAAATATGAGTTTTCTATTTATTTTTATTCGCTGCATTATGCTTAGTATCTAGTTATAAGTAAAGCATGTTCAGCTGTTTTGGTTTGATGTGCAGTTGCACTGTCATTTGCTTTTATTTCTAGAATTTGTGAGCATTTACTGTAGGAAATCATTTTAAAATGGAATGAAAGAGGAAGTGTCAAAGTTTAGTATACAAATAAATGGATTTCTTCCTAGAATACAGATGATAATGCTCTTGTAAAAAATTATCAATCTGAGCCATTTCAATCTACTTTAGAAATTATTGGCTTTCATTTTACACTGATGTGACATCCACATGATCATTTTTACTCTATCATTGTTGATAAATATCTTGAATATGTATGATATAACAAAAGACCACCATGTATATGTAGTCTGTCTTGAGAAATAGCCACAGCTAAGTTCTTTAAAAATATACTGACATCGTATTCCTTTGAAGAATAATTTCTAGGTAGTGGAAGTGGAGAAAAAGGTTGGTTAAGAAGGTAAAAATAATGAATAAGATCCAAACAGTATAACAAAAGTTTCTAGTACTCTTATATACATACATGTATACACATATATATGTGTGTATGTGCACATATACACACATACTTTCTCTATATATAGAAAGAACAGGAAGACAGAGAGAGAAACTTTACAATGCCATATGAATTAAAATTTGGGATTTGTTAAATCATGCAATGTCCTCCTCCAATTAGTCAATAATTAATTTTTCATGCATCTATGTTCATTGATTACTATTTCAAGTGCAACATACTACAAAATAAAACTCAGTAAATATCAAGACTCTGTTAGATGGGATATATGTATTCTTAAAAATCATCTTTATGTATTATATAGTTATATTTTCACCCATGCATTGACAACTTTCATTAAGTTCCTATTGTACTAAGCACTAAGAGATCCCAGAAAAGGACACAAATATCTTACTACAGTGGTAGTTTTTTAAAAAAATTTAGAACTGTGCAAGAAGTAATAAGCTTTTTCTTTGAAGCTCAAACTGAACTAAGACATATAAAAGTCTTGTTTCTTTCTAATGCCCATTAACACAATGAATTAGTCTTAGCATAACAAAGACTTTCATAAAAATAGCCATTGCTCTATGGAATTTTATAATCCAATAGAACTACGTTACTAATTATTATCTATATTCATATGCTATTTTATCATCCTAAAAGTACTTTATACATGAGATCTTATTTTCTGTACTACGTTGCTATCATTATCCATATATAGCTACTGTAAATAGGTAAAAATGTCTATGAAAATCAATAGAACAGTCCTGCCTGGACTACACAGTGAAATACTGTTTCAAGAGAAAAAAAAGAAAAAAAGAAAATGAAGGGAATAAGAATTCCAGAGAAAGAGCAACACCTATAGCAGGGCATATGTTCAGTGCAATTCAAAACTGAGTAAAGATGGGGCAAAGCCTTACAAGTGTGTGGTTCTACAATGTGATCACTACTAAACGACTTTGAAAGAGATGAGATTTCAGGAAGTATTTATCTGAAAGAGTCCATTTAATATGTTAAGATATAAGAAGTACAGGAGAACATTCCAAGGGCAAAGTGCTACTTTGGAAAAGGTACCAATTTTTATAATAAAAATTTATGCTAAGGTTTACAACCATGTGGCTTTTTCCATTGTAGTGTGCCTACAAAATTGGATCGATACCAGATTCCATAAATGAGCAAGATATAACTCATCTAATATTTCCATCTCCCTTCTTTTATTTCAGGATTTTAAATCTTTTAAGTATACCTAAAACAAGTTGACAAGAGAAGCCATCCAAACATTCCTATAACTAATCTTGTTTCCCAACATGTGGTATAAGACCAATAAATCACAGTAAGTAACTTGAATAAGTGACCCAGCATCATTCTTATTATGAGAACAGGCCATCTGTTCATTGTCCTCGAAAGCTAAACACTGCTCTGGCTGAACCTTTTTACAGCAGTGATTATTCACTTTGGCAAGCTTTGCATGTATTGTTTGTTTCATCACCATAAAGATTCTATTTGAGCATCCAAATGCCCAAATATATTTTCTTCTCTGTAATAATATGAGCATTCATTCCTCTTCATAATGTGGGAAATTTATACAGTGCCAATTAGAATAATAAACTGCAAAATGATAATGACTCTGTTACATCAGAAATCACACACAAATTAGTTTCTTCTTGATATTAACTAATTACAGAGAAATATCTTGAATAAAATTTCTCCCTCAAATTGCAAATAATTATTAAGCTATACCATAAAAATTTCCAATATTCAATTATTTGACTCACCATTTAACATACTAAAGGAAAAGTCCTCATACTTTTACTCCCTAATTAAAACGTAGCTATCTCAAGAGATACATAGACACATTAGACTCTAAGGAAATAATTCATACCAGTCTGGTATTTTCTAGCTATTTCAGATCCCAGAAAGGTAAACCTTAAATTGTTCTATTTGGTTCTTGTCTACAGAATCCAAGTACAACTTTCAAAAAGTTAAAATATGTTTCTTACAAATATAGATGAACACATCTCAAAAACATGGACTTTTTGAAGTATCTCCTTGAGTCCTTTAATGATCCACTGAAAATTCAAAAGTCCATTATTCAATCTCCATATAGTTGAATATTTTCTGTAATTTCTCTTACTATTTGTTTCTAGAATTATTCCATCGTGATCTGATAAAATATAAAAACTTACTTAAATTTTAGTTTATTTGTTAAAATATACATTTTGTCCTAAAATATGATCTATTTAGGAGAAAGTTCTATGATCTACTGAGAAGAATGTGTACTCCAGCTATTGGGTAGCATATTCTGTAGATGTCTATTAAGTCCATTTAATCTATAGTGTCATTTAACTCTGATACTTCTTTGTTGACTCTTTGCTGAATGACCTGTTTATTGGTAGGAGTATGGTACTGAAGTCACCTACTATTATTGTATGGAGGTTTGTCTGTGCCGTCACGTCCAGTGTGTTTGTTTTATGAAATTGAGTGCACTGACATTTGGTGCATGTATGTTTACAATTGTTATATTACCTTCATGGATTGGTCCCTTTATCAAAACAAGAACAAAACAATCCCAAAATTAGTAGAAGAGAGAAATAATAAATATCAGCATTGAAATTAATGAAATTGAAACTAAAAGAACAATATGAAGGATCAATGAAACAGACTTTGTTCTTTGAAAAGCTAAACAGGATTCACAAACTGATAGCCAAACTAACCAAAAGAAAGAGGACACAAATTAATAAAATTAGAAATAAGAGGTGATATTATGACAGATTCCACTGAAACCCAGAAAATCATCAGAAATTATTTTGAAAAGTTACGTTCCAATAAATTAGAAAATCTAGATGGAATGAATAAATTTCTAGATATATATGCCCTACTAAAATTGAACCAAAAACATTCAAAAAACCAAACAGTCCAATGTTAAGCATAAAGACTGAAACTATAATTTAAAAATGTCCCAAGAAAGAAAAGCCCAGGACAAGATGGAGCCTGTTTTGAATTCTACCAGACTGTTAAAGAAAAAAGGGAAAGAAATACTTCCAAACTCATTTAAAAAGCCTGATACCAAAACTGGATAATGACACTGAAAAAAAGAAAACTATAGGCCAACTTCCTTGATGAGCATAAATGCAAAATTTCTCAATAAAATACTTGCAAATCAAATTCAGCAACACATTTAAAAGATCATACACCATGACCAAGTTGGATTCATTCCAAGAATGCAAGATGTTTCAGTATATGCAAATTAATAAATATAATATAGTAATATAGACAAGAACAAGACCCATATAATCATCTCAATAGATGCAGAAAAATGCTTTTTACAGAATCTAATAGCCATTCACAATAAAAGCTCTGAAGAAACTAAGAATAGAAAGATCATATCTTCACAAAATTAAGACTACATACAACAGCCCTATAGCCAATATAATACTGAATGGAGAAAAATGGAAGGCATTTTTTCTAAAATCAGAAATGAGACAAGGATGTCCACCATCACCACTCTTATTCCATATTGTGATTAAAATCTTTTTCTTTTCTTTCTTTTTTTTTTTTTTTTTTTTTTTTTTTTTTTTTTTTTTTTTTTTTTTTCGGTACTGGGGGTTGAACTCAGGGCCTCACACTTGCATGCTTTGCAAGTGCTGGACCACGGAGCTGTACCACCAGCCCATTTTTTTTTTTTTTTTACTTTTTTTGAGACAGGGTCTCACTAAATTATGCAGACTGCCTCTGGTCTTGAACTTGCGATCCTCCTGCCTCTGCCTCCCTAGCTGCTGGAATCACAGGTGTGCACCACAGCACCTGGCAGTAATTAAACTCTTAGCCAGAGCAATTAGGCAAGAGAGGAAATTAAAGAGATACAAATAGTAAAGGAAAAAATCAAATTATCACTGTTTGCTGAAGATATGATCCTATACTTAAAAGACCCTAAAGACTCCACCAGAAGACTGTTAGATCTGATAAACATTTTCTGAAAAGTGACAAAATAAAAAATTCAACATACAAAAATCAATAGCTTTTCTATGTATTAACAATGAACTTGCTGAAAGAGAAGTCAGGAAAACAATCCCATTCATAACAGCCTTGAAAAAATAAAATATAATACCTAGGCATAAACATAACCAAAGATGCTAAATACCTTTACAATAAAACTATAAATCACTGAACAAAGAAAGTGTAGATGACACTAGAAGATACAAAGACCTCCCATATTTGTGTATTGGCAGAACTAATATGTTAAAATACCCATTTTACCAAAAATAACATACCAATTCAATGCAATCCCCACCAAAATTCTAATGACATTCTTCACCGAAATAGAAAATCAGTCATAAAATTCATGTGGAAACACAAAAGACTCAAAATAGCCAAAACAGTCCTGAACAAAAAAGTACAATACTAGTGGTATCACAATACCTGACTTCAAACTATACTACAGAGCCATAGTAATAAAAACAGCATGATACTGACCTAAAAACCAACAAGTAGAATGATAGAATAAAATAGAAGATCCAGAAATAAGCCCAAATAGCTACAGCCATCTGATTCATGACAAAGATAACAAAAGCATACACTAGAGAAAAAGACAACCTCTTTAACAAGAGGCACTAGGAAAATTAGATATCCATTTTAGAATGAAGCTAGATCCTCATCTCTGACCCAGTAAGAAAACCCCAAATGAATCAAAGCCCTTAATGTAAGACCAGAAACTTTGATATTACTAGAAGAAAACAGAGAAAACACTTTAATATCTAGGAATAAACAATGACTTTCTGGATAGGAATTCAATAGCTGAGGAAGTAAGGGCAAGAATTTGACAAATGGGATTGCATCAAACTAAAAAGCTTCTGCACAGAAAAAGAAACAGTCACCAGAGTAAAGAGACAGCCTACAGAATGGGAGAAAATCTTTGCCAGCCATTCTCCTGACAATGAATTAATATCTAGAATATGTAAAGAGCCCAAAAAAATGAACAAAAGAGTAAACAATCTAATCAATAAGCATGCAGTGGAAATGAACAGACATTTTTCAAATGAAGAAGTACAAGTGGCCAATAAATACATGAAAAAATGTTTGACACTCTTAGTTATTAGAGAAATGCAAACCAAACTACATTGAGATTCCATCTCACTCTGACAACCCTATGAATAGCAGAGAAGCACTGAAATAGTGTCTTCCAGGCATGGCACAGTGTCAGGGAGTGTTTTGTTCTGTTGTACATAGAAACTCTCAACTTAAGGGCACCTAACAACAACAACAGCATTAAGAAAACAAACAGTAACAAATGCTGCTGAGGATGAACTTTTATTCACTGCTGATGGAAACGTAAATTAAGCAGCCACTGTAGAAATCAGTATGGTAGTCCCTCAAAAAATTAAAAATAGAACTACTATATGGTCCAGCCATATCACTTCTTAGAATATGCCCAAAAGAACCAAAGTCAGCTTACTGTAGAAATAACTGCACACTCATGTTTAGGGTGGCACTATTCACAATGACCAAATTATGGAATCAGCCTAGATGCCCATAAACAGATGAATGGATTAAAGAAAATGTTTTTTATAGATACATATATATTTGGGCTGGGATTTAGCTCAGTGTGTAGAGCACCACTCTGCAGTCTCTGAGGTCCCGAGTTCGATTCCCAGCACTGCAAAAATGGGAGAAGGACCTGGCAATCCACTGCCAATGCAATCCCGAAACAGTCAGCCATTGAAAACCCTATAAGGGTCGCTATGAGTCGGACACGACTCGACAGCACCTAACAACAACAACTATATATACACACACACACACACACACACACACACACACACAATGGAGTTTCACTCAGCCATAAAAATGAATCAAATTGTGTCATTTGCAGGAAAATGGGTGGACCTGGAGATTATCATGCTAGGTGAAATAAGCTAAGCCCATAAAAACAAGTATCACATGTTTCTCTCATATGTGGAAGCTAGGGAAAAAATGAGGGTGGAGGAACATTCCAGGACATGAAACAAAAAGGTGAAATATTAGGGATATGGAAGGAGAAGAGGAAAAGGAGGTAGGGGAGGGAGAATAAGAAAGAGTAACACAAGGGGTGAATATGACCAGAGGACAATATATGCATGTATGGAAATGTCATAATGAATACATCAATACAATCAATATGTGCTTTAAAAAGGCTTTGGCTTATTATTGTGATATCCAGTAAGATCTTAAAGCTGGTTCTGAGAGCATTTTGAGGAGCTGACATTAACAGGCATTTAGGGGAAAAAAATGGAAGAATAAAAATAAGATAGCTAGGTAAAACACAAATTTGATTACTGCCTTGCAGGGCAATAAAACTATCATCCTTGGGCTTATCTTCTTTTTGTTCTCTTTCTGAACAGAAATCTTCAAGTTAACATGTGTCTGGACTCCAAAAAATTGAAAATAGCAAAGTCAAACACAAATATGTTGCCCTAGATAATTAAAATATCCTTCTTGTTGTCGTTAGGTGCCATGGAGTCGGTGTCTGACTCATAGCGACCCCACGTACAACAGGCAAAACACTATTGTCAGTGCTTCTCTGCTATTCATAGGGTTTTCGATGGCGGATTGATTTTTAGGAGTGGGTTGCCAGGTCCTCCTCCCAATCCTACAGTATCTGCTGTTCCCACGCAGTCTCCCATCCATGTACTCTAACCAGGCCTGACCCTGCTTAGCTTCCAAGATCTGACTGGATCAGAAGGCATTGTACTGTGGCTGCAAGCAAAACATCCTTAAGTATGTTAATTAGTGATGTCCCAGTATAACAATGAATAAACCTGTTGATTCTTCCTCCCTTATTTCCATGTTTTGAATAATATTTCTTAACAATAGTGTGAAAGAAAGGAAGTCATTGTAGAATAGAAGTTGGAATTACAGTCTCAAGTGAAACTTATTTGTGAAGGTTTTTGTTTCTTCTTTGTCTGCAATCTCTTGTTTGGCTAGTTTTTGATCCCAGCATCTATAGACTAGTATAGCATCTAAAATAAATAAAATTAAAAAAATAAATTAAAAATAAAGATAAAAAAGGAATTGGGAGTGTAGCTCAGTGGTGCCTGGGTTCAACTCCCAGTACTGAAAAAAAGAACACATTAATTGTTTGATAACCTTCTTTCCATGCATATCCCCTGCCTTCTCAATACCATCAAATCTATAAACTCAAAATTCCTAGAGGGCAGAAAGAATTTTACAAATATGTCCATCTCCTTAAATAGCAAGCTATAAAGACTTAAATGAAAACTTCATGATCATCTTCATGCCAAGAAAATATGGTTAATATTCCTATTATAAAGACATATGAACATAAATAAGATCATGTGCCTGGCATAGAATCAGGGAATGTTTCATTCTGCTGTACATAGGGTCACTATGAGTTGGACCCACCTGGAGAGCACCTAATAACAACAATGAAAGTATAATCACATTGACTCAAATTCTAAATATTCTTTATTTAAATAAATTATTTTAAATTGGTCATATTTAATACATTTTATGTTTCTGTCAATTTCTTGGAATTGATCTTCCATTTCCTTGTCTAGGCCTGCAACCATACCACTGTACCATCCAATCCCATCAGATCTTAGAAGCTAAGCAGGGTCAGACCTGGTTAATATTTAGATGGGAGACTGCCTGAGAACACCAGGTGCTGTAGGCTTGGGAGAAGGACCCACCAGCCCCCTCCCAAAAAACAATCAGCCATTGAAAACCCTATGAATAGCAGAGAAGCACTGACAACAGTGCTTCACCTGGTGTACACAGGGTCACTATGAGTTGGACACCAACTGGATGGCACCTAACAACAATAACAACATCCTTATCTAGAGAAAATGATGCTTTAAGCACACTCTTTTCTTTTTTCCAGTACTAGAGAGTTGAACTCAGGACCTTGTGCATGCTAGGCAAGTGCTCTACCACCGAGCCACCTCACCAGCCACTATTTTTTATTTTTTTTTGAGACAGAGTCTTGTTGAATTGCATAGACTGCTTCTGGCCTTGAACATGCTATTATCCATATTGTTTTTAGGTTCCACTGAGTCAGGTCCATCTCATAGCGATCCTAATTACAACAGAACTAAACATGCCCGGACACTGTGCCATGCCCAGTACTATGTCAGTGCTTCTGTACTATTCATAGGGTTTTCAATGGCTGTTTCAGGATTGTTTCAGAAGTAGGCTGCCAGTGTCTTCTCCTATTTTTGCGGTGCTAGGGATTGAACCTGGGGCTGAGATTTAGCTCAGTTGGTAGAGCACTGCTCTGCAGTCTCAGAGATCCCGGGTTCGAGTCCCAGCACAACAAAAATGGGAGAAGGATATGGCAATCCACTCCCAAGGCAATCCTGAAACAGTCAGCCATTGAAAACCCTATGAAGGTTGCTATGAGTTAGATGTGACTCGATGGAACCTAACAACAACAGGGATTGAACTTGGGCTGGGATTTAGCCCAGTTGGTAGAGGGCTGCACTACAGTCTCTGAGGTCCATAATTCAATTCCCAGCACTGCAAAAATGGGAGAAGGACCTGGCAATCCACTCCCAAGGCAATCGTGAAACAGTCAGCCATTGAAAACCCTATGAGGGTTGCTATGAGCCAGATACCAACTCTATGGCACCTAACAATAACAACAAGGATTGAGCTCAGCACATCAAAAAATGTAGAGTAGCACTCTACCAAATGAGCTAAACTCCAGCCCAAGGAATCTATAGTATATAGAAAAGGAATAAGTGGGAACCTCTGTATAAAGCCAGTTATAATCAGATATTCTACTATCTGTTTTAAGTTGTTGTTGTTGTTGTTGTTGTTGTTGTTGTTGTTAGGTGCTGTCAAGTCGGGTTTTCAATGGCTGACTGCTTCAGGATTGCCTTGGGAGTGGATTGCCAGGCTCTTCTCCCATTTTTGTGGGTGCTGGGAATTGAACTTGGGACCTCAGAGACTGCAACGCAGCACTCTACCAACTGAGCTAAATCCCAGCCCTCTGTTTTAAGTAGGTAGCTGTAAATAAAAATGATGAATGACATTTTATCCTCTTTTAAAAGGAAATATTTTAGCAAGCAAAAGGAAATACATACAATTAAATTATAAACTGGAGATTCTGCTTTTTGACAGGATGCCTTAGCTTGATAGATCAGGCAAATCTTAGCTTGATACATCAGAATAAATACAGTGGATATTGAGTATCTAGATTTAATGAAGGCTAAGTGGTTTGCCAAAGTAGTTTTTAACAGCCTTGTGAAAAAGATAGAGAAAAGGATAGTGCTAATACAATTGGAAGGATTTGAAATGAATTGAAATGACATTTCTTGAGGATGCTGATTAATGAAATGATGTCACTGTCTGTGGGCTTTGCCTTCAGCCCTGTCTTGCTCAACAATTTTATCAATGATTTGAATGAAGACAGAAAATGCATGTGTATTACATTTGCAGATGGTACAAAGGCTGGAAGGATAAGGAACATATTGGATGACAGTGTGCCAGTATTATGAGTCAAAAAGATCTTGACAGGCTAGAGAGGTGGACCAAACCTGACGAGACAAAATTTAATAAGGATAACTATAAGGTAAGGAGGACAACAACAAAGAAAGAAATGGAAAAAATATTCCACTATTCAAGTACAAGCTAAGAGACTCTGTACTTGTAGATTACCACCCATACTAAAGTAATTCAGAAACAAGCAAGTAAAGGAGATATGGCTAGAAGCAGAGCATTATGTGCCAACCATTGTCAAATACCTATGTCCCCCCATGCTGTCCCCCTTCAACACCCAAGTGAAACATTGCATTTTCTGTGATGTACTGCCTAGCCACATCCCCAACCCAGGATAGACTGGAATGCTGCTTTCCTGGTCCCGTGTCTTTTCATACCTCTTACATATCACTCATTATACCATATTGTAGATACCTTCTTATATTACATGGTATTAAACTATTAATCTCAAAGGGGGCATCAATACAACATTACATTCCAAAGAAGGTGCTACATCATTTAGAAAATTTGGTAAATAGTTAATTAAAAACAGTACCTGAATCCCTAACTCACACTGAGAATATAAAGTGAATGAAAATGGAGATGGAGGAGGATTTTCTGAGTAGGTTTCTTTCCAAAACTGTACTTAAAGAGTTCCACCCTGATTAGTGGTTGAAGACCTCTCAAGTCTAATGCAGGACCATCTGTGAGTTTATCTTTGAAGCATAGCATGTGAGCCCTGAAGTTAAGGGGAGCACAGTGGGCTGGTATCTTTGACTCACTCAAGAAATCTGGAGGCAAATAAAGAAGAAAATTATGTCATTTTCAGGAAAATGAATAGAACTGAAGATCATCATGTTAAGCAAAATAATCCATGCTCAGAAAGACAAATACTGCACATTCTCTCTCATATGCAGAGCCTAGATTTATACGCATGACTTGAAAGTACAAAGGAGACTATTTGTGGGGAAAGGGGAGTAGAAGCAGGGAGGGAGGGACAGCAGAGGGTAATGGGAGGTGAATATGAGCAAACTACATGATATACTTTTATGCAAATGTCTTAATGAAACCCATTACATTGTATGCTAATCAAAAGGAAAAACAAGAAATCTGGAAGCCCTAGAAATGGGCTGATAAACTCCAGTTATCTACTAGCATTGCAGAATTGTTTCTATGTGTAGGAAATAGTTTGCAATTCCACAGGTTGCTAGAGCAAGTCATTTTCCAACTTATTACATTCTGACTTCAAAGTCAGAATGGAAAATGCTCTTTAAAAGTTGCCAATTACTACCTCCATGTTAAGAAATTGAGAACTTCTAAATCCTTACGGTGGTGAAATGTCCCTGAATGACTTAGCATTTCTTTCCTATTCAAACTTTAAACTTCTTTGACTTCTGTGATCATTCAATAAGATATTGTGTGAAAATCATGAGTATTGAAGTCAAACAGATCTAAATTTAACACAATCAGTAAGTGTTTATTGAATACACACTATCTGCCAGGGAATAAACTAGGTTCTGAGGATCGATGGTAAACAAGGCAGACAAGGAATAATACCAGAGATGGAATGACATGCTTTCATTGTGCTTAATATTTTAACCTAGCTACACCACTTTCCATAGTTGGGGTTTAGCCCAGTTGGTAGAATGCAGCTCTGCATTCTCTGAAACCCTGGGTTCAATCCTCAACACTGCAAAAATGAGAGAATGACCCGGCAGCCCACTCCCAAAACAATCTCAAAACCATTCATCACTGAAAACCCTATGGATAGCAGAGAAGCACTGACATAGTGCCAGGCATGGCACAGCGTTGGGAAGTGTTTCATTTTGTTGTACATAGGGTTGCTATGAGTTAGATTGGACTTGAAGACATCTAACAGCAACAACACTTTCTGGCTATATTGTCTATATTACCTTGGGAAAACTAATTATTAAATTATCTGAGTTTAATGTTTCTCATCTATAGCAGGAGAATAATATTAATTACCTAGTCATGGAGAATCTTATAAAAACTAAAAGAGGCAAATTATGTAAACTGCTTATTAGTCTCTAACAGACACATAGAAGTCATTCAATAAATGTTCAAGCATTTCACCTTCGCACTCCCTCTTCATCACCTCATTGGATTATTGTGTCACCTACTGTTTCTGCTCCACTCATTCTTTAATTATCTCAGACTAGTGAACTGCTATGAAATGCCTGCCTTCTCCAAACATTTCCCAGCTCTGTCTACCCTGGGTGTTGTTGTTGTTGTTGTTGTTGTTGTTGTTGTTGTTGTTGTCGTCTTACTTTCTCCCTATTGGAACTTATTCAGTCCTTTGTCATCCGCTACCACCCATAGGCAATTGCTGCTTCAAGCTAAGTCTCCAATGCGATCTCTCTTTAGTTCCCATTACATGTTTCCATGATGCCTCTGTCTCAGCGTGTCGAAAACAAATTCAATCTCCAATGTTTATGCCATTGATAATGATTAAATTTATTTAAACAAGCATTTATTAAGTGCTTACTACATGGGATGTTTCCGGGGCTAGGGAATCCCCTAACCCTGAGGTCAGGAAAAAAAAAAAACCTACATAATTTTTTTAAGATAGGGCCAATATTCTTCACTAGCTGAACTCTATTTGTTATTATAAACCTGAAACCAGAAGATTTAATCAATAAGCGAAACTTCTATTGACAAAGCATCATAATTTATACATGGTAAGTGATCCGTGAGTGTTTAATTAGTAAAAGTCTATTTCATTTAATAACATAAACAGAAGAAGAAAATCTTAAATCATGCTAGGAATGGTAAATAATTCTGAAGCATGGTTTGAGCATCAAATGAGTAATCAAGGTAAACCTGAAAAGATACATTGAGATGCATCTTGGAAGAAAAGTGATTTGACATTAGTGATTCATCAAAAGTGATTAGACATTATTAGATAATAAAATTATCTAATAAACAATGTTTGTCTAAGACATTCAATGTAATGGAAAAATCACTAAGACTCTTATAGCAAGTAAAAAGGACTATCACAACTATCAATTAAGATTTTTCTGTTGGCACAATGAGCTTGTGATACTGTAAGCAGGGAGAGGATCTCAAGTGCTACTGCAACAAAAGCATACCCCAACCAAGAGTTGGATGCAAATGTTTACATAAGCCTTTTTCATTATAGCCAAAAAAAGGAGACTCAAATATCCATCAATTGCTCAGGGGATAAACAAGTTTGTGGTGTATCCAGATACAAATGTATGATGGAATGCAATTCAGCAATAAAAAGGAATGAACTATGTTTATATTTGCAACAATGTAAATAGACCTCAAAAGCATTCTGCTAAGTGAAAATAGCCTCATGCAAAAAGTTTGCAACCTGAAGAGTCCATCTGTGTTATATTCTAGAAAAGGCAACATCATAGGGACAGGAAACAACTTGGCCTTTGCCAGTGGCTACTGATTAGAGGAAGGAATTGATTACAAATGGCCACAGAGAATATTTTGAGATGTTGGAAATATTATATATTTTGATTTTAGTGGTATTTACATGACCGTATACATTTGTCAAAACTCATCAAATTATACACTTAACAAGAATTTTATTGTACATAAGTTATGCCTGGATAAACCTGACTTTTAAAAAATACTTTTTCAGAAGTCCTTTAAAAAGATCCAAATTAGCTGGGCACAGTGGTGCACACCTGTAATCCCCAGTGATTCAAGAGGTAGAGGCAGGAGGCTTGAGTTTGAGGCCAGGGGCACCTGCACAATTTAGCAAACATTGTCTAAAGATAAAAAGTAAAAAATTGGCTGAGGGTGCAACTCAGTGGTAGAATGCTTGCAAAGTGTGTGCAAGGTCATGGGTTCAACCCCCCAGTAATGTAAAAAAAAATCCAAATTAAATCTGATGGTGGTAAATGGAAATTAAGAGACTGATTCCAAAATACATCAAAAAGAAATGAAAGATATCAGCAACCAGCTGCATATAAAAATCAAGGGAGTAACTTTATTCTAAAAACATGGTAGAATCACTAAAAGAGCTAAAGACTCTAGGTCTGGTTGATAAGTGCCAACCAACTTGAAAAGTCTAACAATCAGTGAGAAATACAACAGTAACTAAAAATAGAGGCAGGGTTGGAAACCAGGGATTTCTAAATAGTCTACATAGAGTTCGCATTTGCATGTGTAGAACTAGAAAAGACTTCAGAGTAAATGTTGAAAAACAGGTATATTGTGACCACCCACAATTGGGCTACAGGATGGAAAACAAAAAACAACCAAAGACTCCAGAAAAGGGGAACTGATCTCTGATGTTTCAAAATAATAAAAATTAAAAACTCAAAGCCAATAAATGTGGATTTTTGAGTCATTTGATAGTATCAAGTAGTTAGTGTTAGAAGAATAGAAAAGTGAGATTTCACATGGTGAAAAGATTCTTAATGACTTGAAAATAGTAGAAGGCTTTTTTTTTTCAAGATTGAAAAACAGCAAAAAATACTTGCACTGTTTTCTTTTCCTTTCCTTTTCTCCCTGCCGTCCCTTTCCAGATTTGCCTAGAGATTGTCCTTTATAATCTGTATTCTGGGCCAACAGAAAAGAAGACTAATGAGCAGGAAAGAATTGTAAGCTTCTTAAAAATTCTCAAATCCTTGGTTCCTTGACTGCAGAATAACAATAGAACAATAAATATTTGTTGTTGTTAGGTGCTGTAGAGTTGGGTCTGACTCACAGTGACCTATGTACAACAGAACCAAACACTCCCCAACCCCGTGCCATGCTCGGCACTTTGTCAGTACTTCTCTGCTATTCACAGGGTTTTCAATCACTGATTACTTCAGGAGAGCCAGGTCCTTCTCCTGTTTTTTGAAGTGCTGAGGATAGAACCCATGGCCTCAGAGTGCACAGAGCAACACTCTACCAACTGAGCCAACCCCCAGCCCCAAATATTTATTGAGGGAGGGCTAAAATATCAATGAACAGCTTGCCTAAGAATCATCAGTCGCTGGGGTATGTTAGGTGATGGAGTCCAACTTCACATGAGAATGATTTGTAACAAACACCAATCAAATAATTTACAATAAAAAGTACAATTGCTAGCAAATCATCCTGCTCATGGGATAAGCATTCTCAGGGGACCAGGTTAAAATACATGGTATTTGTCACCCCCACCAGCATTAAGCCTTCCCCTCGTATCTTCCCTCTTTTCCATTGCCAGTTTCCTAAAAATACAGACCCAGACTTTATTAAAATTGAAATGCTTTTATAAAGTCAAATTTCTGGCCATTACTATGACTAAATTAGAACTTCTGAGAATGAAACCCAGAAAATTTCTTTTTTTAACAGTTTCACCACACCACGCAAATGATTTTGATGCGCATTAGAGAATCTTAAGTATGTCCTATGCCCCCTTCTATCACCTCACCTCATACTTCCTTCCATTTCAGCCTGGCTTCTGCTACCTCATTCTGTTCTTTTGCAGAAATCACCAATGGCATCTTAATTTTCAGCTCTAACCACCCACCAGGTAATTATAATTAACTAACTTAAAACAATGAGCAGTTCTGCCACTCTCTTGGCGCTTTATACTTCTTGGCTTCTAAGACAGAATTCCCTGGAGTTCTTTTCCCACTGACTGGATCTCTTCGATTTTCCTTGCCGAATCCTCTTCCACTGCCTTGACCCATACATAGTGGGTCCCCCTGGGAGTTCAGCTCTCTTTTGAGCTAATTCCATTCATTCCCATGGCTTTTTCCATTGACTGTATTTATGTAATTCCCTAATTGTTACTTTCAGTCCCATCTATTTTCCTAAGGGTGGTCCCTGTCCTTCAGTGCTCACCACACAGCTGCCATCAGGGACTAAGTAAGGTTGAACCTTTCAGAAGAGGCTGTGGGTGGAACTGCTCACCCCAAGTCTGGGAAATGTTGGAAAGTGGTCTGATAGAACCACTGAAAAGCGGGTATATAAAAGACGTATTGTGAACCAGGGAACATCAGCCCAGAAAACAAAATGCTATTGACTAAGGAGATTGATCCAGGCCAGAGAAACTGCTCCTGAAGATATTGCCAGTGCTGAGCCAGTAGGGGGTCACGGGAGAGAGGACAGAAAGCCAGCTGCAGGCCTAAACAGAGGCAGAACCAGTCAGGAGCTTTGTCCAGAGCAAGGTGGGGAGCTACAGATATATTTATCCAACTGACTTTAAAATGCAGAAGCATGGTACTGAGGCAGTCAGCAAGCAGATAACCTGTCCACTCACAGGGAAGCAGAAAGGAATAGAACGCTCCATCCCTTTATCTACAAAAGCTAAGTAGCAATAATAATAATAACAATACCCAGATATCTTAAGATTTCATATGCATTTAACCTGAGGTCAGAACATTCCAAAATTATCCTGTGTCTAATTTCTCTTCATCTACTCTCTCTTTTGTAAATGTTCAATTATAAAACATTTCAAGCAGAAAATAATTCACTGCATATGTGACTTCCACAGAGATTAAGCAGATGTCAATATTTTGCTATAATTGCTATCATTCATATAGATACAGGTAGATATAAATAGATGATATAGATACAGATAGAGATAGAATTAGACATATTTGGTACTTGGGGGTCCAACCCAGGGCCTTGAACGTACATTGCAAGTGCTCCACCACTGGGCTGCACCCTCAGCCTATATTGTTATTTTTTATCTGGAAATAGAGTCTCACTAGGTTACATAGGCTGCCTCTGCTTCTGGCCTCAAACTTGTGATCCTCCTTCTCCTACCTCCGAAGTCACAGGGATTACAAGTGCACACTACTGCGCCTGCCTTCTGTACTATTATACAGAAACATTAACTCCTGTGCAATTTTCATTCCATTAATAAGTAACATTTAGCTTGTTTCCACTGTTTCACTATTGTTTACCCATGATGAACATTCTTAAACATATTGTACACATATTAAAAGATTAGCTAAGACAGGAGTGAGAGCTCTAGATCACAAGGTATTGTTGTTGTTATTAGGTGCCGTCGAGTCGAGTCCGACTCATAGCGACCCTATGTACAGCAGATCAAAACACTTGCCGATTCTGTGCCAGGCAAACGATCTTATTTATGTTTAAGCCCATTGTTGCAGACACTGTGTCAATCCATCTGATGGAGGGTTTTCCTCTTTTGGGTTGACCTGCCACTCAACCAAACACAATGTCCTTCTCTAGGGATTGATCCCTCCTGGCTACATGTCTGAAATATGTTAGACGCAGTCTGGCCATTCTTGCTTCCAAGGAGCACTCTGGTTGCACTTCTTCTAGGACAGATTTGTTGGTTCTTTTGTCAGTCCATGGTATATTCAATAGACGGTCTCCAGCATCACAATTCAAAAGCATCAATTCTTTTTCTGTCTCTCTTGTTCAATGTCCAGCTTTCACAACCATATGATGCCACTGAAAATACCATGGCATGAGTCAGACACACCTTCATCTTCAATGTGACACCTTTCCTTTCAATACTCTAAAGAGATCTTTTGCCACAGCTTTTCCTAGAGTAATGTGTCTTTTGATTTCCTGACTGCTGCTTCCATGGGTGTTGATTATAGAGCCAAGCAAAGCAAAATTTTGGACAACCTCAATCTTTTCTCCATTTATTGTGAAGTTGCGTGCTGACCCAGTCGTAAGGATTTTTGTTCTGTTGATGTTTAGTCGTAGCCCATATGGAAGGCTAGGATCGTTGATCTTCATCAGTAAATGTTTTAAATCCTCTTCACTTTCAGCAAACAGAGTTGTGTCACCTGCATAACGCAGGTTGTTAATGAGTCTTCCTCCAATCTTGATGCCACGTTCTTC